>JAKOGI010002178.1:82500-134164 GCA_029747015.1 Carnegiea gigantea
TTTTGTGAGCATTTTGGTTATCCAAAACAGAAGCTCCTTCATCCAAAAAGAAAAATCTCATTAAAAAGACTTCAAAAGTTTATCCTAAAAAATATGAATCAAAAATTCCTTATTATCAAAACCCCAAAAAAACCTTTAAAGGTAATCTCTCAAATCAAAATAAAATTGTTCCTAATCCCTCTCAAACTCAAGTTATTACTTATTATAAATTCGTTAAAAAGGTCATAAAGCCAATAATTGCCCATTAAAAGAAAAAAATATGAAATTGAAGATAATAAACTTCAAGAAATAATGCTTTCTCTTTTAATTCATGACGATTCGGAGGAAGCCCTTTGTGAAATCCGAACGTCCGACTCCAGCCATTGTAACTCTTTAGATGAAGAAGTTACACGCTGTCCTAATAATTGCAATGTTATCACAAAAGATCAATCCCAAGAAGAACTCCTCTTTGGCATCATTGAAAAGATAGAGGAACCAGACATCAAAACTCCATGCCTTCATAAGCTAAAAAATTTACTACTTAAAGATAAAGCTACTGAATCAAGAAAACAACCTTTTAGTCTAAAACAAGTACTAAAAACCTATGAGGGCCATGAATCAAGTCTCTCAAACCCAGTAACAGTCAAATAATTAAAACAAGAGGTCAATCAACTCAAAGTCGAGGTTAAAGGACTAAAAAAAAATTATATTGAAAAGCAAAATCTCCTAGAGGAATCGAATTCAATCCTTATTTCTGAACTTCAAGAACTTGAAAATTGAGCCTCTTTACTCGAAACTTCAAAACCTCCAAATCAATCTCCTCCATATTCTCCTAAATTAAGTCTAGATGATCAAGATCCTGAAGCATTCCTTTCAATCATTAACTATATAGATTTTCGAAAATTGTATGTTCCTATTACCATTATAGTCAAAGATTTCAAACTTCATTCTATCACTCTGCTAGATGGCGGTGCTGATATGAATTGCATTCAAGAAGGTTTAATCCCTTCACAATATTTTGAAAAAACAAAAGGAACAATGACTAGTGCCACCAGATCTAAGCTTCAAATTAATTACAAACTTTCAAATGCTTATATTTGCAACAATGAATATTGTTTCAAAAATATTTTTATACTTGTCAAAAATCTCAAACAACAAGTCATCCTTGGAACTCCCTTCCTTACTCAAATATATCCTTTTACTGTTGATTCTAAAGGAATTTATTCAAATATTCTTAGAAAAGAAATTAAATTCGAATTTCTTCTCCCATGAAAAATAAAGATATTGCAGGTCTTCATGAAGCCTCAATTTGCAAAATTATTTCTATTAAAGAAAAACAAATTGCTTTTCTCCAAACTGAAATCTTTCAAGCCAGTATTAAAGAACAACTTGTTGTACCAAAAATCTAAGATAAAATTCAAACAATCAAGAAATTATTTGAAGAATTTGTCTCTGCTGATATCCCAAATGCCTTTTGGGATAGAAAACAACATATGGTAAAATTACCATATGAAAAAGACTTTGATGAAGGGAATATTCCAACAAAAGCACATCCTATTCAAATGAATAAAGAGCTTTTAGAATTTTGCAAAAAAGAAATTCAATCCCTATTAGACAGCAGGCTCATCGGACCTTCCAAATCTCCTTGGAGTTGTGCAGCCTTCTATATCTGTAATCAAGTAGAAAAGGAACGTGGTGTTCCTAGGTTAGTCATAGGTTACAAACCACTCAATCAAGTTCTTTAATGGATAAGATATCCAATTCCCAATAAAAAAATTTATTAGGAAGATTATATGACGCAAAAATATTTTCAAAATTCGATATGAAATTTGGCTTTTGGCAAAGTCAAATTGCTGAAAAAGACAGATACAAAACTGCATTCATAGTTTTATTTGGATGTTACGAATGGAATGTGATATCATTTGGACTCAAGAACACTCCTTCTGAATTTTAACATATTATGAATGATATCCTCACAGATTAGTTTGAATTTTCAATAGTTTACATCGGTGACGTTCTTATCTATTCAAAAACTTTGGATCAGCATTTCAAACATCTAAAAACGTTTTTCAATGTCACCAAAAGAAATGGTTTAGCTGTTTTTGCCTGAAAAATGAAATTGTTTCAAACAAAAATTTGCTTTTTAGGCCATGATATTTTTATTGGTACTATTAAACCCATTCGAAGATCCATTGAATTTGTAGATAAATTTCTAGATGAAATCAAAGATCAAAATCAATTGTAAAGGTTCCTTAGTTGTCTCAATTGTGTTGTAGATTTTTTCCCCAAATTTAGGAAAATTTGCAAACCATTATTTCAAAGGCTTAAGAAAAATCCTCCTGCATTGTCTCATGAGCATACTCAAATAGTCAAATATATCAAGAGTAGAGTCAAATCACTCCCATGTCTTGGGATACCAAACCCTCATGCATTCATGGTATTTCAATTCGATGCATCAGATAAAGGTTTTAGGAGATTTGTTAAACAGCGTCTTGACCCAAATCCTAAATAATTAGTAAGGTTTCATAGTGGAACCTGGACTGGACCTCAATTTTCTTACTCCACTATTAAAAAAAGAAGTTTTAGCTATTGTCTTATGCATTTCTAAATTACAAGATGATCTATATTTCAAAAATTTTTTGTTAAGAATTGATTGCAAAAGTGCTAAAGAAGTTTTACAAAAGGATGTTCAAAATCTTTTTTCAAAATAAATTTTTACCCGCTGGTAATCAATACTTTTAGTTTTTGATTTTGATATTGAATTCCTTAATGGAGAAAATAATTCCCTTCCTAATTTGCTCACTAGAGAATTTCAAGCAAAGCAATTTTGCTTCAATCTCTCTATTCCAGATGTCATCCACATACAAATCAACCCACATTCAAGATCCCATCAACCTCAAAGACATTTAAGAACCTCTTATCTTTTACCTCAGAGATCGAGACAATGAACTCTTTACTACTTCGATCAAAGGACCTCGATATATTGAATATGCCATTTTTATTTGCTATGATCAATGGCAATCAAGTTCATGGATTTCCTTTTATTCACATTTAAAGACACTCAAATTCTACCAAACTCTTTTACAAGAATTCTATGGTCATCCGGTACTCATCATAATACCAACTGGATACATTCAAGCGCTCCTTTTTTCGAAAGACTATCTCAAGACGGATTATTGGATACCACTCGATCAGCATATTATTCAATTTATTCAATGAGTTTTTCCAGATGCACATCTCTGTCCAGCTGAGGAGCACTTGGTCTATTACACTCAACATTCATTTTCATCATCGCCTACATCACCTTTAGAATCGAGCATCATCGAGTATCACACTCAATTGCCACCTACCTGCATTCAAGACCACTGGTGCCACATATTACAAGAATATTCAAGGGTCTATGCCCACTAGGGGACTGTTTCGGCAACACCCCTTGAAATTCCAACATGCAAGCATGCCATTCCAAAAATCAAGCAACAATTGTCAAGCCTCTACAATCAATAGGGGACACTATGTCGAAAAACCCCTTGAAATCTGACACGCAAGTACGTAAAAATAAAAATCAAGAAGCAGCTGTAAACTTTTTACAAGTTTGTCAGACGTCAACCATTCAAAATTGTCCGTGTACAGCTATTCAAGATATGATCAACATTCAAGATGATTCAACAATCTTATCCATCAAATGTTAGAATCCTTATCGTCTTACTGTAGCTTTAATCATTTTGCACTGTATATTTTGCTTTTTGAGCCTATGTAAAGGCTTCAAAGTTGTAAGTATAAGGGAGAAATGAGAAATCATATGCCTGTTTCCTTTGTACATTACCCCATCCCCACTTCTCTCCTTATCCTCTGCCTTGTACAATCAATACTCAGAAAATTCAATCAAATATTAGTAAGTTCATCCAATCAGTTCTCTCTGCAAATTCATACTTTACGCATGTTTTAAGTCATTCCTTCTTCCATCACTTTCTTATTCATTACTATCTAGGACCATTCATATTCATTAATTTTCAAGCTTTACTCTATTCATCCATTACTTTGATTCAAGCTTTGCACTGTTCCTATTTCATTACTCTGTTCATGCTTTTGTTTTAATCAATTGTTAATCAAGTTTTACTAAGTAAATTAATCATGTTTTTGCAATTTATTTCAAATTAAAAAAATTGTACTCAAATTTGAAATAAATTGCAAAAACATGATTAATTAATAGTAAAGCTTGATTAGTAATTCATTAAACAATAAACATGAACAAAGTAACAAACAGGAAATGAGCAAAGCTTGAATAAAGTAGCGAATGCAAAGCTTGAAAATCAATTTAATATGAGTAGTCCTAGATGATAAATGAATAACGAAAGAAGGAATTCACGCATACAACAACAACAACTCCCAGTGTGGGTCCCGCTTTCGCGGGGTCTGGGGAGATCCAGCTGTAGGCAACTTTACCCCTACTGGTATTCCTACCCATAGAGAGGTTGATTCCTAAAGACCCACAAAACAGTTTTGGGAAAACGGTTTACAGAGGAAACAATTGTGAACCAAGTTACCAACTGGGGAGAAGGGTAAGTAGAGCAGATAAACAAAGAGTGGGGACATACCTCAACAAACCCGGGGCGTTAGAAGCCAGTACAGCCTAGCCAAGCACGACCTGCAGACAAGCACACAAAAACCCGCCCCACCCCATTGAAGCTACAGCCACCTACGGAGCCGGTCCCCTACAATTAGAGACTCTAATCCTATCCCGCCACAGTCTTCTATCCTGAGCCATGTCTTCCGTCAGACCAACAACTCTCAGGTCCTCTCTAACCACTTTCTCTAGACTCTTCTTCGGTCTACCCCTCCCTCTCTTTCCACCGGGGGGGACGATCATCTCGCACCTCCGCACTAGGGCGGCCACACTTCTCCGCTTAACGTGGCCGAACCATCTAAGCCTCGATTCCCTCATCTTCTCCTCTATGGGGGCAACTTCGACTAAGCTCCTGATAACGACATTCCTAATCCCGTCCATTCTCGTAAAATCACACATCCACCTGACCAATCTCATCTCAGCTACCATCAACCTTTGGACCTGCAACTTTTTTAGGGGCCAACACTCCGATCCATAAAGAACAGCCGGTCTAACTACCCTCCGATAGACTTTGCTTTTCAGTCCTAGCGGCACTCTCTTGTCGCACAACACCCCGGACACAGACTTCCACTTTTGCCAACCCACTCTTATCCGCTGGCTAATATCCTCATCGATATCCCCGTTCTGCTGGATGATCGAGCCCAGATACTTAAATTTTGCGACTTTTGGAATCACCCTCCCCTCCAGTGTGATGTCTCCCCCCTCTTCTGTCCTTCCACTGAAACGGCAATGGAGGTATTCCGTTTTTGATCTACTTAATCGGAAACCCCTATCTTTCAGTGTGCACCTCCAACTCTCCAACCTATCATTCACCCCTGCCTGGTCACATCGATAAGAACGATGTCATCTGTAAATAATATGCACTAAGGCACCTCGTCTTAGATACCTCTAGTGAGTTCATCAAAAACTAATGTGAAAAGAAACGGGCTTAAGGCGGAGCCCTGATGCAGGCCCATACTGACAGCGAAGTCATTGGAGACCCCGCTCGGTATCCTAACACGCGTCCGCCCTCCCTCGTACATATCCTTGATAACACGGATGTACGCGGGCGACACCCTTTTCTCTTCCAAACATCTCCACAAAACCTCCCTCGGGACTCTATCATACGCTTTCTCCAGGTCAATAAACACCATATGAAGATCCACCTTTCTATCCCTGAACAAGCCCATGAGCCCTCTGAGGAGGTAGATCGCCTCAATGGTCGACCTGCCTGGTATAAAACCAAATTGATTCTCTGAAACCTCCACAACCTCTCGTAACCTTCTCTCAATCACCCTCTCCCAAAGCTTCGTAGTGTGACTGAGCAGCTTGATGCCCCTAAAATTATTACAATCTTGGATATCCCCTTCGTTTTTGTACAGTGGGATAACTGTGCTAACCCTCCACTCTCTGG
Organism: Carnegiea gigantea; assembly: GCA_029747015.1. Classification (NCBI taxonomy): domain Eukaryota; kingdom Viridiplantae; phylum Streptophyta; class Magnoliopsida; order Caryophyllales; family Cactaceae; genus Carnegiea; species Carnegiea gigantea. Next base: position 88,497 of record JAKOGI010002178.1, read on the forward strand.
GCATCTTGGCGGTCCTGAAAATAATATTGAACAACTCCGTAAGCCACTCTAGGCCTATTTCCCCTATAAACTTCCAAACCTCTACCGGTATCTGGTCCGGGCCCACTGCCTTACCATTTGACATCTTCTTCAAGGCCTCCCTAATCTCCTCCTTTGTTTTATGATCATCCGCACTCTGCTCACTACTCTCTTCGCCCCCACTAGGGTCCTCTCGCACCCCTTCCCCATTCAGAAGTTTAACAAAGAATCTTTGCCATCGCTCCTTAATCTCAACATCCTCAGTCAACACCTTCCCCTCTTCATCCTTGATGCACCTTACCACTTCCAAATCCCTAGTCTTCCTTTCTCGCGCCCTGGCCAGTTTAAGAACCTCCTTCTCCCCTTCCTTCGTCCCCAATCTATGGTACAATCTATCAAACGCCTGGCTCTTTGCTACGGCCACAGCCTTTTTGGCTACCTTCTTGGCCACCTTGTATCCAATCTTCTTTTGCTCCCTTTCTTCTTCCGAGCTGCTGCCCATGAACTCTGTGTAAGCCTCTGTTTTTACTTTGACTTTCTCCTTTACCTCTTCGTTCCACCACCAGGCGCCCTCCATCCTGGTGCTGCCTCCCCTAGAAATACCGAGGGTTTCCTTAGCCGACCTTCGGATGCAGTCCGCCACAGCCTCCCACATCGAATCGGCGTCTTCTGCCCTCCTCTAGGCTCTCTCATCGGTTATTCTTTCTGCTATTAGCCCCGCCTTATCCTTTGTGAGGGTTCACCACTTTATTCTCGGTTCTCCGACTCTCCTCTGCGGCCTTGTAGGATACTTGCGCACTACATCTAAAACCAGCAACCTATGTTGAGTTCCCAGACACTCGCTGGGAATCACTTTGCAGTCCTTACATGATCTCTGATTCTCCTTCCTCGTTAGGAAGTAATCAATCTGGGTCTTGCAAGAGCTGCTCCTGAAGGTCACTAGGTGGTCCTCCTTCTTCTTGAAGACGGAGTTGACCACCAACAAATCAAAGGCCACCGCAAAGTCTAACACGGAGACCCCTCCCGCGTTTCTCTCTCCAAAACCAAAGCCCCCGTGGACCCCATCGTAGCCCGCTGCCTCCGCACCGAGGTGGCCGTTAAAGTCTCCTCGTATGAGCAGTTTCTTGCTCCGAGGGACCTCTTGTATGACCTCGTCTAGGTCCTCCCAGAAGAGCTTCTTAGTTTCCTCCGGCAAGCCTACTTGAGGTGCATACACACTCACCACGTTCACAAAAACTGAACCCACCAAAACCTTAATGGCCATAATACGATCGCTCTTGCGCCTCACTTCGACCACCTGGTCCGCCAGCTCCTTCACAACCAAGATGCCAACTCCATTCTTCGCCTTAGTTGATCCCGAGTACCACAGTTTATACCCATCAATCTCTCTAGCTTTAGCCCAACCCACTTCGTCTCCTGAACGCAAGCTATACTAATCTTACGCCTACGCAAAGCCTTAACTAATTCTATCGACTTACCCGTGAAAGACCCAATATTCCAGGATGCTAGGCGCACCTTCCGCAACCCTAAATCCTTCCTAACCCCAAGACTCCCCGGAGGACAGGCTGAAACAGCTACATGACTCGCCATAGAAGCAGACGCTTACGAGAATAGCCCACACCCTAGCCAACTACCAACACAGGACACCCAAGAAAGCCACGACCAACTACAAACAACCAAACAGAGCTAGTAAGAACAGGAAAGCTACTACTAAAAACTAATACTACTAATGATAAAAAGAAGCTCACCCAGCCACAAAGGATAGTAACCCAAAGAGCGCCCCCGAAAGAACGCAGAAAGTAATAATAAAAGGAATGCTAAAACCAAAGAATTCAGCACTTGAACTAGAATGAAGAATGCAGCAGACCAACACGAGTACTAGCAGCGTGCAATACCAAAACACTACAAAAACCAAAAAGGCAGCTGAAAACACTACAAATTCAATACAACAAATTCTAAACAACAAAGCACTTGACACCAAAACGCAGACGATTCCCTGGAAAATAACACCAAAGAAGGCTCCACAACTTCCCGCCAAAGATGCTTCAGCACAGCGTACAAATAGACCACGACGAAAAAATTGGGGATAATAACACCAAGGAAAACTAGCAAAAGCGTACAATCAGCACACAGCGAGCTGACTGGACCTTTGGGAAAATAAACAAGTAATGCTAAATGCAACCAACGCTAAGGAAACAAAGGCCCGGGTCGAAAAATGCCAAGTCCAGTGGAGTGCACAACAACCCAATTATGACGAGAACAAAGCTTATGCCCAGCAGTTGCTCTGTCAACACAAATTGATGGAAGCAAACGCAGAAGCAGCCGATCTTGCCCTACCCGTTACAATTAACTCAAATTTTCAAAAAGAACAACAGATCCCAATTAAGAAAAAGGCTAAGAGCCGAAGTAAAAACCCAAAAGGCTTGCCACACTAAAACGAAGTAAAAAAAAAATGGCAGCTCTTTCAAAGTGAAAAACCTTCTAATTAAGCGTAAACAACTTCAGTTACAGATTTCAATATACAGATTCCAATACCAAAGTAAGAAGTCGAAAAGAAGCCGAAAAAGGGTCAAAATTTATCAGCAAAATCGACAGGATTCAAGAATAAGCCAATTTCCTTAAGGGTAGGAAAGTGCAATCGAACTTTCTAACATGGCCTGGTGGCTGTCATAGCTCAGGGATGATCGGTTCAAGGCAAAAATGCAGCAACATGAGCCAAAAAAGGGGGCGCTAGAAACAGAAGTAACAGAGCAAAGGAACAAAATACAAGAGAAATCGAAGACCTACCCCAGGCACCCTCTTCGGTAACAAAAATCGCCTGAAGCCGACGAATCTTGCCGTTGAGGAACGGGCTCCGGTACCCTGGGTGTCGCCGGCGAGCGGCTTGGGCTGTTCCAGACGACCGTTCTGTGCGTTCTGCAATCAAGACAGAGAGGGAGCAGCTAGAGAGAGAGAGAGAGAGAGAGAGAGAGCCTGCGTTCCAAGAAGGAATTCACGCATAAGGAATGAAATTTGCACAGCGAAGGTTGTTGAATGAACTTACTGATATTATTGAATTCGGTAGATTGATTGTACAAGGCAGAAGATAAGGATAGAGAGAGAGAGAGAGAGAGAGAGAGAGAGAGAGAGAGAGAGAGAGAGAGAGAGGAACTATACAAAGAAAACAGGCAGATGAGTTCTAATTTCTATCGTTGCTTACAACTTTGAAGCCTTTATATAGGCTCAAAAAGTAAAATATATAGTATAAAATAATTAATGCTACAGTAAGATGATAGGAATTCTGACATTTGAACAGTAAGTGGATAAGATTGTTGAATCATCCTGAATGTTGATCTTATGTTGAACAGTTATACACAGACAACTTTGAATGGTTGACGTCTGACAAACTTGTAAAAAGTTAACAGCTGCTTCTTGGGTTTTATTTTTGCATGCTTGCGTACTGGATTTCAAGGGGTTTTTCTGCATATTGTCCCCTATTGGTTGCAGAGGCTTGGCAGTTGTTGCTTGTGTGTCAAAATTCCAAGGGATGTTGCTAGATATAGGGCTGTCAAATAGGTCAGTTCGGGTTGAATTCGTGTTCGTGTTGAACTTAAACGGGTCGAGAAATCCTCGACTTGAACCTAACCTCGTTTATTAAACGGGTTGAAAACCTTGACTTGTACCCGTTTATTTTTTAAACGGGTTGACTTGAAATTTACCCATTATCCCATTTAATATAAACGGGTCAGGTTCAGGTTATCCGGTTACCCATTTACACACTTAACATTTCGACTAAGGTATGATTATGGAACATTATAATCCATTCTTTTAAGTCTAATATATCATCACAATGCAACAATTGTTTATAATATGCAAGAACCACAACCCCAAAACACAGATCGACTAATTAAACCCTACTTTTTGATAATTTTTCCCTAAAAAATAGACAGTAATTGGGTAAACAGGTCGACCTATTAACCTATTTAATTAAACGGGTTAAATAGGTATATTTTTTCGTGTCAAAATTCTCAACTTGAATCTAACCCAATTAATTAAACGAGTTAAACGTGTCAACCCATTTAATTACACAGGTTGAAAATCCTTATCCAAGCCCACTTAATTTCGTGTTCGGTTCGGGTTGGTAATCATGTCGGGTCAGCTTTTGACAGCCCTAGCTAGATACCGTCCCCCAGTGGTCATAGAGTCTTGAATATGCGTGTAATATGCTACACTGATGGTTGCATGCGTGTAATATGCTGTACTGCTGGCCTTGAAGGCAAGTTCCTGGTAATGGAGTCTGATACTCAGTGAAACTATACTAAGGTAAGTTCTTGAAGTGGAAGAACTGATGCTCATCGGCTGAACATATGTGCGCATTAGGAATAATCCGTTGAATAAATTGGATGATATACCGCTGAAGGGTTTGCCAATAACTATTGATGTATTGTCCAAAATGGAGAGTTTGAACATAACCAGTGGATACGATGATAAGCACTAGGTGATTCTAGAATTGTTGTAATAGTGATGTGTTGAACTTGAGTGTTTTTAAATATGCATAAAAGGATTGTCCTAGAATGAAGACCCATTGATCATAGTGGACAAAGATGGCATTTTCATTGTGTTGAGGTCTTTTGAATGTAGTAAAATGAAATTTATTGTGCTGATTTCTGAGGTAAAATAGAAGGGATTCTTGAATGTGTTTGAGGGTTTTTGGATTTTGAATGTGGGTTGGTTTGGATGTGGATGATATCTGGAATAGAGGAATTGAAGCAAAATTACTTTGCTTGAAGGAACTCTCTAGAGAGAAAGTTAGGAAGGAAATTGTTCTCTTTATGAATTCAAAATTGAAAATTGAAAATATTGCTTGCAAGTGTGTAAAATTTTGTTTGAGACAAGATTTTGAAATTTGTTTGGCACTTTTGGAATTGATAAGAATTTTTTGAAATATAAATCATTTTGAAATTTTGAAACAATAGGTAAAAAATTCTTTTCTAATTGTGGAATAATGAATTTGAGGTTCAGTCCGTACTCTACTATGGTTCCTTACTAATTGTCTAGGACTTGATTCAAGACGCTGCTTGAGAATTATAATTTTGCCAAGACTATTGTCTGACGCATCTATTTCAGCTATCATGAATGCATATGAATTTGGTATGCCAAGACATGAGAGTGAATTGACCTTACACTTGAAATGTATGACTATTTGAGTATGCTCATGAGAGCATGCAGGATGAATTTTCTAATTTCTCAAGTTTTAGGGAAATTCTGCAACATAATTGAGAAAACCAAAAATTTTTGAAATTGATTTTTATCTTTAAATTCATCAGTAAATATATCCGCAAATTTAATAGATCGTTGAATGGATTTAATAGTACTCTTAAAGAGGTCATGGATTAAAAACTAAATTTTTGTTTGAAATAATGTTATTTTTGAAGCAGAAACAGGTAAACCATCTCTTTTGATGATATTGAAAAATATTTTGAGATGCTTGAAATGTTGATCCAAGTTTTTTGAATAGATAAGAGCATCATCGATTGAAAATTCAGAATAATCATTGAGTATATCATTTATAATATGTTGAAATTCAGAAGGAGCAAATTTGAATTCAAATGACATCACATTCCATTCGTAGTGTCCAAATGGAATTGTGAATGTAGTTTTGCGTCTATCTTTCTTAGCAATTTAAATTTGCCAGAAGCCAGATTTTATTTTGAAATTTGAAAATATTTTATATAATCTTCCTAATAAATCTTTTTCATCGGGGATTTGATATCTTATGCATTGAAGAACTTTGTTGAATGTTTCGTAATTCATGACTAATCCAGGAACATCACGTTCCCTTTGTGCTTGATTGTAGACATAGAAGGCTGCACAACTCTAAGGAAATTTAGAGGATCTGATGGGCCTTTTGTCCAATAAGGATTGAATTTCTTATTTGCAAAATTCTAAAAGCTCTTTATTCATTTGAATAGCGTGTGTTTTTGTTGGAATATTTCTTTCATCAATGTCCTTTTCATGTGGTAATTCTACCATATGTTTCCTTCTATCCCAAAAGGCATTTAGGATAGCACAGACATATTCTTCAAATAATTTCTTAATTATTTGAATTTTTGTTATTACAAATTTCCTTTTAATACTGGCTTGAATGATTTCCATTTAAAGAAAAGTTATTTGTTTTTCTTTAACAGAAATAATTTTGGGAATTGAAGCTTCTTGAAGAATTGCAATATTCTTATTTTTCATGGGAGAAGAAAATTTGAATCTAATTTCTTTTCGAAGAATATTTGAATAAATTCTTTTGAAATCAATAAGAAACGGATATATTTGAGTAAGGAAGGAGTCCCAAGGATAATTTGTTGTTTGAGATTTTTGACAAGGATAAAAATATTTCTGAAGCAATAAATATAAGCATTTAAAGACTTGTAACTAATTTGAAACTTAAATCTAATCGCAGTAGTCATTTTCTCTTTTGTTTTTTGAAAATATTTTGAAGGAATTAAACCTTTTTTAATGTAGTTCATATCGGCACCGCTATCTAGCAGAGCGATAGAATGAGGTTTGAAACCTTTGATCATACCAGGAGCATACCATTTTTGAAAATCAATATGGTTAATGACTGAAAGAAATGGTTCATAATCTTGATTTTCTGGACTTAAATTAGGAGAAGATGGAGGAAATTGATTAGGAGATTTTGAAGACTTGAGTGAAGAGATTTGATTATCAAGATTTTGAATTTGAGAAACAAGGACTAAATTTGTTTCTTCAAGGAGATTTTGAGTTTGAGTGTGATTTCTTAATTGTTTAACTGTTATGGGTTTAGAGAGATTTGAACTCTGTCCGTCATAGGTTTTTAATACTTGCTTTAGGCTAAAGGGTTGAATTCTTGATTCAATAATTTTATCTTGAAGTAATAAGCTTTTAAGCTTGTGAAAGAATTAAGTTTTGATTTCTGATTCCTTAATCTTTTCAATGATATTGAAGAGGAGTTCTTTCTGAGATTGATCTTTTATAATAACGTTACAATTGTTAGGACAAAGAGTAATGTTTTCATCTGAGGATTAGAACGACGAGAATCAAATGTTTGAATTTTATAAAGGGCTTCTTTGGAATCATCATAGATTAAATGGAAAAGCATCATTTCTAGAAGTTCTTTATCTTCAAGCTTCATATTACTGGTTTGACTATCATTTTGATTTACATTTGAGAGATAGATTTGAGTAATAAAAGGAATGGGAAAATATCTTTTTTCTTTATATTTTTAACTAGAATCTTGAAATAATATTTGTTATAACAAATATAAGCCTTAGATAATTTCTATTTAATTTGTAGTGGATTTCTATTAATATTAAGAAATTATTCTTTGGTTCTTTCATAATATTTGGATGGAATTAATATCTCCTTCATGTAGTTCTGGTCTACCCAACTGTTGAGTGTTATTGTTTTTAACTCAAAAGTCTTTTGAGTTTTTAAAGTAATATTAATATATCAATTTTTAAAATTAATTTGATTGATGATTGATTAAGAGTTGTTAGAATTTAGTTTTCTTTGATTTAAACTTTGAGGAATATATAATTGTTTTAATCGAGCAGGGGCAACTTTGAATATTTTCTTTCGAATTTTTAAGACTGTTTGTTTCTATTTTTCTTCTTTTATTGGCCATGTGCCTTGTTTTTTCGTATTTAGGGCTCGTCATTTTTTTGGATATTTTTCATTTTGAATTTATTTTTTTGGGTTCTAAAATATTTATTTTTATATTTCTTTTTACGATAACTGGAGCTTTTAGTTTTAGAAGATTTTTGGAGTTATTTTTGACACTTCGAGTAAGATTTGGTTCATCTGAAGAATTGCATTTTGGATCTAGATTCTTAGGTTCATTGTTATGGGATGATTCATAAATACAAATAGTTTTTTTTGGTGTCATGGGGTCTTCTAATTTATCAGGATCATAGAAACTTTTTAGAGATAATTCGATTTTTTTGTTGTTGTTTCCTAAGTCATTTGTAGGAATTGATGTAGTTTCATTAATGGGTATGCTAATAGGATTGAATAAAGGTGGAGAGTTGGTTTGAGGAATTTTGGAAGATTCTAACGAGTAGCTGTTAGAATTTTCTCCAAATTGAGCTCTATTGAAATTAGCTTTAGTGGTTTGAATAAGATTTGAGTTTTCTAAACGCTAGATTCAGAATTTGAGCTTTCAGGTTGAATACTGCACGATTGTTTATCCGTGCAGGGTATTTCTTTTGAAGGAGTGTTTTCGAAGCTATTTTGAACTTCTTGATTTGGAGAGGAAGATAAGGGTGAATGGAAACAATTGTTTCCTTTGTGAGAAGATTGTATCATAATTTTTATTTCGTGGCACACAAGTATTTATTGTAATTAGGAATAGAAATTTGATATTTTAGAAGAAAATTATTTAGCCAATCAAAGAAAGTTATATTTTCTTCGATTTTAGCTAATTGGGTATAATAAATAGTTTTGAATAACTGTTGCATATCTTTAGAAAAATATGAGAAAAACCAGTCTCGGTGAGACCGATTATAATCTTAATAGAATTTTTTATTGAGATAAACTCTATTAACTTGAAAAGTTTGAGTAGTAAAAGAGGTTGATGTTGGAAAATCGTTTTACGTAAAATAATTTTGTTTTGAATCTAAACTTTCATTAGAAATTGTATGTGAATGCAAAAGAAAACTATATGATGATGATGTCATGCTATTGCAATGATGATGAGATGATGATGATATGGATGTCATGATAATGATAATTATCTAGACAAAAGTCTTAAGATGATTAGTCTTAGGATAATCAACTAGACCAAAGAAATTAATCAACACATAATAACACAGACATATGTACTTATCTTGGACAGAAAACCGCTAGGCACCCAGCCATGCACTGCGGGACCACAATGAGACTACCTCGCTCCAAACCCTTTACTGCCGAGACCACCAATCACCAGGTTGACCAATGGACTTACTAGAGGCACCCTAAGGACTCACAGACGGCTGATCAGTGCTGCTGACGAACACAGCTTTCAAGCCAGATGACCGGCTTATCTCCGTCTTTAATAAGGATATTTATATGTCATCAAGGGTTAACTAATCTTCTTTAGGCTAATTAATTAGTCCTTCGACTAATCACAAGCATTTTAGCCTAGATGCATGATGGTAAGATTAATCAAAAAGTAAAATAAGGGATGCTAAACACCTAATTAGTACTTAACCAATTTTGACTTGACACTTGGTTAATTAGGCTAGACACTTGACTAACACTTGGTTAATTTGACGAAACACTTGGGTAGACATTTAATTAACACTTGGGTACTTGAGTAGACACTGGATTGAACACTTGGTTAACTTGACTAAGCATTTAGCTCTGATACCAGTTGGGGACAAGATCGAGTGCAATTTTAAAATTTGAAATAAATTCCAAAAACATAATTATTTAATAGTAAAGCTTGATTAGTAATTGATTAAAACAATAAATATGAACAAAGTAACAAATAGGAAATGAGCAAAGCTTGAATAAAGTAGCGATGTAAAGCTTGAAAATCAATTTAATATGAGTGGTCCTAGATGATAAATGAATAAAGGAAGAAGGAATTCACGTATATGGAATGAAATTTGCATAGAGAAGGTTGTTGAATGAACTTACTGATATTATTGAAACCCCTTGGAATTCAACACGTGGAATTTAACACGCAAGTACACAATAATAAAAATCAAGAAGCAGCTGTCAAGTTTTAATATGTTTGGTAGACATCAAATATCCAAGCAAGCATGCAGTAATAAAAATTAAGATGCAGCGGTCAGGTTTTAACAAGTCCATAAGACGTCAACCATTCAAAGCTATCCGGGTACAACTGTTCAAGATTAGTCCACTATTCAAGATGATTCAATAGTCTTATCATCTTATCTTCTTACTGTTCAAAATGTCAGAAATCTTATTGTATTAATAAATATCTTGTACTATTTAGTTTACTTTTGGGCTTATATAAAGGCTTTAATGTTGTAAGTAAAGGGCAGACCTCACCTACCTCCTTCTTATACATTACCCCTTACCCCTCTCTCTCTCTCTTCCTTATCCTCTCCCCTGTGTCGTTGTAATCCAGAACTGATATTCAGTCAATATAGTGAGTCCTCATTCAAAACCCTTCTCTTTGCAAATTCATATTTTACACGTTGTTTCTTTCTTTCTTTCTTTCTTTCCAATTTGATCACTATTCATTTATCAAGTTAGGTTCACATTAAATTTTCAAGTTTTGCATCTGTTACCCTGCTCATTTAGTTCTTTGAGCTTTGCATCTTTCATATACGTCAACTTTGTTCATGCCTATTGCTTTAATCAATGATTAATCAAGTTTTGTTATTAATTAATTAAGTTTTACAATTTATTTCAAATTTAAAAAATTACACTTAAGTTTTGTTATTAATTAATCAAGTTTTACAATTTATTTCAAATTTAAAAAATTGCAGTCCCGAACTGGTATCAGAGCCATGTGTCTAGTCAAGTTACCTAAGTGTTAGCCAAGTATTAGCCAAATTAGTTAAGTGTCTAATTACGTGTCTGGCATCTCTCAATTTAGTTTTGTTTAATTTTATCATCTTGTATCTAGGCTAAAATACCTGTCATTATTCAAAGGACTAATCAATTAACCTAAAGAAGGTTAGTTAACCCTTAATGACATATTGACATATAAATATCCTCATTAAAGATGGAGATAAGCTGGACATCTATCTTGGAAGCCATGTTGGTTACCCGTCGGTGAGTCCCTAGGGCGCCCCTAGTAAGTCCATTGGTCACCCTGGTAATTGGTGGTCCCGGTACTAAAGGGGTTGGAGCGACGGTGGTCCCGGTGTGATCCCGCAGTGCATGACTGGATGCCTAGCAGTTTTCTGTCTGAGATAAGTGTATATTTATGTGTTATTATGTGTTGATTAATTTCTTTGGTCTAGTTGATTGTCCTGAGACTAATCATCTTGGCATCATGGCAGCATCATTAAGAAGGCTTTTGTCTAGGTCGTAATCACCATCATCCTCTTCATGATCTACATCTCCTTTAGAGTCAAGGATAGTACATACTAAAGAAATTCATGCATCCGGGGACTATTCCAAATGAAATATCCCTTCTCAACCTATTGAACTTATTTATTCAATTGGTCCTTTAAGTTTTAAAACTGCTTTTTCTGTCAAAATTCATGAAGAAACCATTAGTTTAAATGATCATTATGAAACCTTTCAACTTTTATCAAGAGTTTCTATTAATAAATATCTTTAAAAAGGCTTTAGATATATTCATTTTGGTATAGTTTAAGTCGCTGTTAAACCTTTAACTAAGTTAGGAATTGACACTCCTGTCTTCTTAGCCTTAAGAGGCGATAGATTAAAGACATACAAAGATTCACTCCTTGCAATGGTTAAATCAAATATTTGTAATGGTCCAATCTATTTGAATTGTTGTCCAAATTGTTCAGTAGACCTTACTAATCCTTTGATCCTTCAAACTCTAGTCCTTGATGTCCATTTAATGGTTGATACATTCAAAGAACTTTCCAAAAATCTTACGGTTACCTATCAAGTCTATTTTAGATTACTTTCTTCTCAATTAAATCCTAAACTTAGCATTATTCCTCACAAAAAGGAAGAAACCATTCTTATTCAAGTTTGTGCTGATGAATCGACCACTTATGTCCCTAAAAGGCCAAAGTGGGATGAAATTATCATACCTAAAGAACTCATTATTCCCGAACCAAGACCCCCTAGGAATATTACATTCAGAGAAATTTCTTTTATTTCAGAAACCTCTAACGGAAGGCCTTTACTTCGATTTAGTTCATATCGTGAGCCTTCTCATCCTACTATTACTCCAGATTTCCAGTCAGTTAGATCCTCGATCTCATCTATGCCATCTACTAATAGAAACCCTCATATTAGTGGAATAATCGATAGAACTCCTTTACCTGTAGTCATATACAATGATATTCAAACAGATAAACACCCTGCGTCACCACCTTTTCCCAAATGAGAGCTCCTTATGAATTAAATGAAATTACAAAAGTTATTTTTCAAGTTGATAAATGTTATCTCAATAAAGAATTTTCCCAAGATTATAACCAGCCCTATAGAAAATTGTTCTTTTTGTATTTTTCTAAGAACATGCAACAATTACTCAAGACTATTTATTACAATCAACCAGCCAAAATCAAAGAAAATATACCCTTCTTTGACTAGCTAAATACATATTTGTAAAAACATCGGATTGTTATTCCAAACTATCATCCTTCAATATGGGCCATAGAACGCGAAGCAAAGTTATGGCACAACCCTGTTACAAAGCAATCAATAGTCTCTGTTCATCCTCCACTAAACACCATATCTATTCCTGTATACAAAGATAGCTCTGTTATTGCCACTCCATTCAAAAAACCCTAAGAGGGAGATAGGGAAACCCAAGAAACTCAAATTTTTTTTTGATGAAACGCGCAAGATTATCGAACAAAATAATTATTCTAACCAAATATTACATACTATGGCTACCCAACTAGATTCAATAACCACCTGATTAGGAGAAAATCCTAGCAATTATTCGGTAGAACTTTCCAGAGTAAAGAAAACTCCTAAAAACAATTCTCCACCATTATTCAATCCTTGTAGCATACCTATTAAAGAAATTCCTTCTATTCTCATAGCAAAATTAGAAAACAATGATAAAAAGGAAACCGAATTATTCTAAAAAATTTTCCATGCTCTTGAAAAACTAGAAAATCCGCCATTACAAAAACAAACACTTTGTATTCATAAGCCATCCGTTATAAATCCTCCAAAAATTTATGATTCAAAGGCAAGTTTTTCTGACAAATCAAATCTTGCCCAAATTATCAAAACTAATTCCAAGAAATTTCCAAAATTAAAGACTCTGTTTATCACCAAAATAAATTTAAAAATATTTGATTTAAATCCCAAAAGGTCATATTCAAAATAGAATATATCCTGAAAAATGATGTGCCTTAAATATGGCAAGATAGGGCACATGGCCACTAAAAAGAAAAAAATTAAAAATGCACAATCCCAAAGTTCGGAAAAAAATATTCAAAGTTACCCCTGTGTGATTAAAACGCTTATATATTCCTCAAAGCTTAAATCAAAGAAAATTATCTAAATTCTTATCTACCATTAATCAAGTTAATTTCAAAAAATGGTATATTTATATTACTCTAAAAATTCAAGATAATTTTGAGCTAAAAATAGTAGCTCTCCTTGACAGTGGTATATATCAAAACTGCACCAAAAAGGAATTAATTCCATCCCAATATTATGAGAAAACATCTGAACAACTTCTTAGCACTAATGGAAATATATTACAAATTCAATACAAATCATCCAATATTTATATTTGTCATCAAAATTATTATTTTGAAAACTCATTCATTCTTGTAAAAAATATAAGACAAAACGTTACTCTTGGCACTCCTTTTGTCACTCAATTCTATCCTTTCAAGGTAGATCAAAACGATATTCATAGCACTATTATGAGAAATAATATTTCTTTTGAGTTCGTTGATCCAAAAGATTCAGTTGGTTCTAATAATAATAATATGATCAGAATTAATGAAAAATACATCTTAAAGTAAGAAAAGATTCAAACAATAAGGAGACTCAATTTAATACAAAAAGACAAAGACGCCATATTCAAATTATTGAAAGACATTGATGAAAGACTTCCGAGCTTAGCCTCGGAAGCTAAGAAGTCCCACACCCAAAAATTAATAGCTCTTTTTTGAAATGACGCAAACTCCTTCTCTTCAAGAAAGAACTCAAGAAATTTGTATCTTATTGGACAGAGCCCAAATATTAATTTAATCAGAAAATTATTGGAATCAAAATCTTAAAATAACCAAAAGGGCATTAGCGGAGTACGAAATAATATAGATATAAGACGTATTTCATGAATTATTCATAGTGTTCAATTTCATCCTTTTCTATTTCCAAAAGATTACTCTTCATCTCTATCATATTCTTTTCTGCTCCGCTTGCATATTCACAAGCATACTCAACTAGAAATTAGCATTTAAGAGTCAGGGTCCGCATTCATTCATGGCACATGCATAAAAAGGATAGTGTCCTATTTAATTAAGTTAAAACTTGCATCTTAGGACATCAATTCAACTACTATTTCAAAAGACGTTCTCCTAACTTATTTTCCCACTAGCAAATTTCGTTGAAGCAACTCATTTCAGTATCTCTATTTCAGATGGAACCAAACTCAGACAAAGGTACGCAAACTCAATCTTATGTTCCCACTATTTAAGACTTTGCTATCAAACCCAAAAGCCAAATTCAAACACAGATTCATCTAACTTATCTTAAGATTAAGATTCAAAATCAATGTGAAAGTCTCACCAAATTTTCACCTCTAGCATACAGTTAAGTTGTGAAATCCACCCCTCAAATGACTCAAAAGCCTCAAACTTTTGAATTGCTGGTTTTATCAAAACCTCAATCTCTATCATCCTATTTTTCAAAATCAAAATTTGAATTCATAACTTTTACTCATTTTCCTGAACCTCATCCTATTCAAACTCTAAAACACCAAACCGCAATGTTGTTCTTCAGTCAGGAAAGTCTCTTTCTTGAAGTAGATACACTCAAAAATCGCAGATTCTATGAACTTATCATCCTCGACAACAAATCAACTCAAATCGAGCATATTAAAGATGACAAAGGAAAAGTTCTTTAGTCTAAATTTCGGATTCTCAAGATCTGATCATCCAAAGAATGGGGTTCGTCCCCTTTTGAATACAAAAAATTTTCAGTTCATTTCCAACCTCAACATTTCAATTTCGTAGATCACAAAATGGCATGGTTTAGAGCATTCTACTATAGGAGCTTTGACCATTTCTAGTTCATCTCCTTCGACAAAGGAGCCTCAGATCAATATATTCAAAGTTGGTCTTTGACCGGTGGACATATTTTGGGTTCAACTCAGACTAATTACCTTCGCCAGCGATTCCAGGATTTCAAGCCCTTATGAAGCGACCCAAATCATTCAAAGCATTAAACAAAATTATATTTTTAATTGAATTTGAAGTTCCTTAGATTCTCTATTGGAATTTCAAATATCATAAGGTTCATCATGATGATCCTTATGCCTTCGTTGTTCGTGAATTCAAATTCAAGTTTTGGGAAAAATTTAATTTTGATAAGCGATGTAATCTTGATCAAGTTCAACGATATTTAAAGCATCAGACAAAGCAACTCATAGACAATCCCTCAACACCGGTCAAAAAAGATGATTTCATCCAGTTCATCCAAAGGTTCCAAGAAGAAGGCTACATTTAAGAAATTCATAAAATAGTTAGAGCATTAAAGTGACATCGATAGCATTTCATCTACTGAGTCCTACTCTGATCCCATGGGTAGTCCATGCGCTCAGGATTCGTATGACTTTTAGGACGCAATTATCCAAAACCAAGGGACACTATACAACAAAATCCCTTGGAATTCAACATGTGGAATTTAACACGCATGCACACAATAATAAAAATCAAGAAGCAGCTGTCAAGTTTTAATATGCTTGGTAGATGTCAACCATTCAAACATATCCAAGCAAGTATGCAATAATAAAAATCAAGATGCAACTGTCAAGTTTTAACAAGTCCGCCAGACATCAACCATTCAAAGCCATCCGGGTATAACTGTTCAAGATCAGTTCACTATTCAAGATGATTCAACAATCTTATCTTCTTATCTTCTTACTGTTCAAAATGTCAGAAATCTTATTGTATTAATAAATATCTTGTACTGTTTATTTTACTTTTGGGCCTATATAAAGGCTCCAATGTTGTAAGCAACGGGCAGACATCACCTGCCTTCTTCTTGTACATTATCCCTCTCCCGAGTCTCTCTCTTCCTTATCCTCTCTCCTATGTCGTTGTAATCAAGAACTGATATTTAATAAATATAGTAAGTCTTCATTCAAAACCCTTCTCTTTGCAAATTCATATTTTACGCGTTGTTTCTTTCTTTCCTTCCAATTTGATCACCATTTATTTATTAAGTTAGGTTCATATTAAATTTTCAAATTTTGCATTTGTTACTCTGCTCATTTAATTCTTCGAGCATTGCATCTTTCATATACGTCAACTTTGTTAATGCCTATTGCTTTAATCAATGATTAATCAGGTTTTGTTATTAATTAATCAGGTTTTGCAATTTATTTCAAATTTAAAAAATTGCACTCAAGTTTTGTTATTAATTAATCAAGTTTTACAATTTATTTCAAACATATTAAATTTATCTACCAAACTCTTGATTAGTAAAACAATATTTCATATGAATAATAGGACCAAGTGCAATTTTTAATTTGTGAAATAAATTGCAAAAACATGATTAATTAATAGTAAAACTTGATTAATTAAGAGTAAAGCTTGATTAGTAGTTGATTAAAATAATAAACACGAACAAAGTAACAAATAGGAATTGAGCAAAGCTTGAATAAAGTAGTGAATGCAAATCTTGAAAATCAATTTAATATGAGTGATTCGAGATGATAAAGGAATAAAGAAAGAAGGAATTCATGCATATGGAATGAAATTTGCATAGAGAAGGTTGTTGAATGAACTTACTGATATTATTAAATTCGGTAGATTGATTGTACAAGAAGATAAAGATAGGGAAGAGAGGGGGGGGAGAGAGAGAGAGGGAGAGAGGAACTATACAAAAGGAAAGAGGTAGATTAGTTCTGAGTTCTGCCATTACGCACAACTTCAAAGCCTTTATATAGGCTCAAAAAATAAAATATATAGTACAAAAGAATTAATGTTAAAGTAAGACGATAAGGATTCTGAAATTTGAACAGTAAATGGATGAGATTGTTGAATCATCTTGAATGTTGATCTCATCTTGAACAGTTGCACGCGGACAATTTTGAATGGTTGATGTCTGACAGGCTTATTAAAACTTGACAACTGCATCTTGATTTTTTTTGCTGTGTGCTTGCGTGTTGAATTTCAAGGGGTTTTTCTGCATAGTATCCCCAACTGATATCAGAGCTAAGTGTTCAGTCAAGCAATTACCCAAGTGTTTAATCAAATTAGTTAAGCATCTTTTCGAGTGTCAAGTCAAGTTAACCAAGATTAACTAAGTGTCTAGATAAGTAATTAAGCTTCTAATTAAGTGTCTAGCATCTCTTAATTTAGTTTTGTTTAATTTGTCATCATGTATCTAGGCTAAAATCCTTGTGATTAGTCGAAGGATTAATTAATTAGCCTAAAGAAGATTAGTTAATCCTTAGTGACATATAAATATTCTTATTAAAGATGGAGATAAGCCAGTCATCTGGCTTGGAAGCTGTGTTGGTCAGCAACGTTGGTCAGCCGTCTGTAAGTCCTTAGGGCGTCCCTAATAAGCCAGTTGGTCAGCCTGATGATTGATGATCTCGACAGTAAAGGGGTTGAAGCGAAGGTGGTCTCGGTGTGGTCACGCAGTGCATGGCTGGGTGCCTAGCGGTTTTCTGTCTCAGATAAGTGCATATTTGTGTGTTATTATGTGTTGATTAATTTCTTTGGTCTAGTTGATTATCTTGAGACTAATCATCGTAAGACTTTTATCTAGATCATCATTATCATCATGACATCCTTATCCTTGCCTTCTCATCAGCATGACATCATCATCATATAATTCTCGTTCACATTCTTGCATAATTCCTTAAGAAAGTTTTGATTCAAAAGGAAACTGTTTCAAACAAAATGATTTTTCTAAATCGACCTCTTTTCCTAATCAAAGTTTTCAAGTTAATAGAATTTATCTTAACAAAGAATTCTATCAAGATTATAATCGGTCGCATTGAGACTGGTTCTTTTCTCATTTTTCAAAAGATATGAAACAGCTTTTCAAAACTATTTGTTATACTCAATTAGCTAAAATCGAAGAAAATATACCTTTCTCTGATTGGCTAAATAACCTCCTTTCAAACCATCAAATTTCTATTCCTAATTATGATAAATACTTATGTGCCACTAAATGAAAATTATGACACAATCTCCTCACAAAGGAAACAACTGTTTCCCTTCAATCCTCGTCTTCCTCTCTAAAGCAAGAAATTCAAAATACTTGTAATAATTCTCCTTCAAAAATACCCTGCACTGACAAATCATCTTGTAGTATTAAACCTGAAAGCGTAGATTCAGAATCTAGCATTTTAGAAAACCCAAATCCTACTCAAACCACTAAAGATAATTTCAATAAAACCCAGTTACGAGAAAATTCTAACAATTGTTCATTAGAATCCATTAAAGTCAAGAAAATTCCTCAAACCAACTCTCCATTTTTATTCAATCCTTTAGCATACCCATTAAAGAAACTCCTTCAATTCCTACAAATGACTTAGGAAACAAGAATAAAAAAAGGAATCGAATTATCTCCAAAAAGTTTCCATGATCCTTATAAATTAGAAAACCCCATGTTACCAAAACAAACGCTTTGTATTTATGAATCATCGTATAGCAATCAATCTAAGAATTCAAATCCAAAATCCAATTCTTCGGATAAATCAAGTCTTACTTGAATTATCAAAAATAATTGCAAAAAATTTTCAAAAGTAAAAACTCCATTTAACGTAAAAAGAAGTATAAAAATAGCTGTTTTAAAAACTGAAAAGACAAATTCAAAACAAAAAACATCCAGAAAATTGATGTGCCTCAAATATGGCAAAATAGGACATATGACCAACAAAAGGAAAAATTTAAAGATTAATAATCCTAAAGTTCAAAAGAAAATATCCAAAGTTACCCTTGTTCAATGAAAACACTTATATATTCCTCAAAGCTTAAATCAAAGAGAATCAAATTCTAACAACTCTTAATCAATCATCAATCAAATTAAATTTAAAAATTGGTATATTAATATTACTCTAAAAATTCAAGATACTTGTCAGTTAGAAATAACTAGTATAGACCCGTGCTTTGCGCGGTGATTTATCAAATAGATAATAAGTTGTTTACAAAAGACACATAGTTGCTATTATTATTTAGAAAAGAAGACACAAATAAGTTACTTAGTAAGTGATGTTGTTATAAATAGAAATAAATTTTCACTATAAAAATTTAATAAGCCTAGTTATTATAGTTAGAATTTTTTAGTATTATATACTTCTTTATCCTTTTCTTTTAGGGGATTTTTATCTTTGAAAATAGATCTATTCTGGTCACAATTTCATTCAAGTTATCTCAATATGTAGTTACAATACGTCAAAATTGGCCATTCATGATGTGCTTAAGCTCCTCCTTTTGAAATCATGAAGTTAGGTGACCTTTTGTTGGAAAATATGTCATTGAATTCTTCTTTAGACAACGTATCTCCTTAAGGTTAATATTCCATTTAAATCATGAGTTGCAACACAAATGAGTTGTTGTAGATTTAGGACCATAGATTCAGTGATTTTAGGTGATTTGAATTAAGCAAATTTTATTTTTTTGGGGAAAGGGAGACTGTGAAAATAGTGGATGGATTTAGAAAAGCAATAAAAATTATCAGATATGGTAGCTGGTCTATTGATTTGAAACTGCTTACCAATTTATATAAGCTGTCCCCTCTCAGAAGGAAAGATAATGAGTTAGCAGAAAGACGTATGTTAAGATATTCTAGTTAAATCATGGATCATAATTAGTTGTAGCATATTACCCACAGAATTCTCACTGTCTGTTTAGTTAACCCATAATTTAAAAACCCAAAAATAGTATTTTGAAATTTGTTCATTCAATTAGTTAACCTAAAATGGGTTATTTTATTTCTTGAAATCAGAAGGACCCATCAAAATCTCAATTAACACATGATTTTCACAAAAAAAAACCCCAAGAAATTAAAACTTTCTATAACCTTACCTTGTGATTTGTGTCTTAAGTTAACTATATGACATCATTAATGATTTTGAACATTTGCCATGATTTATGAAAAAAACTTACAAATAGTATTCAAGAATGCATTATAGTATTTTACTAAACAACAAAAACTGTTACATTGATTCATGCATCCATTATAGTATTGAATGTATGCCATGATAAAAAATATATAGAAATAAAAATATATAGAAATAGTATTCAAGTATGCATCGTAATTTCTAACTAAACAATGAAAATATTCAAGCATGCATTATAGTTTCTAACTAAACAATGGAAACAGAAAATTACATTGATTCAAACATGCATGTAGTATTGAACATATGCGATGATTTTAAATAGAAAACTGAAAAATTACATTTGTTAATGTTGGAGGCATATTTTAAAGGTGAATAAGTTAATCAAAATCGTTCTAGAGACTTTATAAATTAGGATCAACTTTTTAATATTAAACTCATCCCATATATCTATTAATGCAATTTGATCCTACTGCTAGGGTTCCTAACCCAATGAAATCCCCCAACACCCCCTCCATATTGTTCTAAACCCCAACCCGACCACCTCACTCAATTTTCAAAATAGCAAAACTTTTGAAGATATAGAGGACTATACTCTTATCTACGTATGTAAAAAAGAAAGTCAAATTTTCTGTATCTTAACAGTAACTTTTGTAAATTATGAAAATCATATTATAATTTGTAGTATAGATATTTAAAATTTTTAAATTGATGTAAATAAATAGGTCACCAAACAATTTAGATACATGTGAAATAGTTTGCATTGTTGTTTCCATTAACAATTTGAAACGCCAAGGAAGAGGATCAAATTATTAGAGTTTTTCTTATAAAAAAAACAAAAATCCATAAATGAACAACATAAATAAAACATGAAAGAATCTAAGCACAATTAAGTTACTAATACAATATAATATAATATAAGCAAAAAAAATTTAACCTATGTCATAAATCGGACTGAAATAATTAAGAATATAAACGAATCAAACCAAACACCACCACTATTAATCAAGCCTGACAAAAACTACACCTAAAAAAGTGAGGTTATGAATTGTAGCAAGAAATCAATGATGGCGTCAATTAGTGAAAGATTAAATATCAAGAAAATAAAATTAAGCCACATATAGGAGGGAATTACAACAAAAAAGTACAAAAATTTCAATCAAATACGATCAAGCATTTTGACACTACTAATTACAAAAGAGGAGGTCACTTGCTATTTAATTAACAAATTAATACAAATAAATATATGATGAAGGGAACGATAATTATTATATATCTGGAAGTGAGGTTAAAAAGATCACCTTGACACACATGAGCAATGAGCAAGACGGCATAATTGATTTCAACTATGAGACGTATTCTAATGTATAATTTCAACTATGAGTAAGAACTACTTGACTATTTACACTAATATTGAAGGTTCAAGAATGATATCTTTTTTATCTATAATTTCCATAGTTATTTGTTACTAACTACTTCATAATTCATATTTCCATAATTATGGGATTATTCTTTATTGGCATTTGACTTTACGATTTAAAATAATACTAAAGGTATGGCCACTCCATAATCATTATTTCAACCATTATAGAATTATACTTCCTAGGATTATGCTTTCCTAGGATCATTTCCTTAGTTGTTAATGATTTTTTTCCACCATTACGGAATTATACTTCATGATATTAACTTCTCGGGGTTAATCTATTTCTACAATCTAGTGGTGATAAGGAGACACAAGGAATTCAAAAGGTTTAAGAAGGATATTTTTTTTTATAATTTTCATAATCATCACTAATTACTGCATAATCATTCCTTTTAGAAAAAAAAAAAATACTCCATAATTGTCATTTCGACAATTATGGAATTATACTTCATAAGATTATACTTTCTTAGGATCATTTTCTTATTAATGATTTTTTCCCTTACTAATATGTGAGAGATTTGAAAATTATAAATTAATTATTTTCAACAATCGAATGGTTATAATGAGGAGAGAAAATGAATCCAAGGGTTCGAAATCTCTACTTAATGACTATGCAAGAAAATTTCACTTCATCACAACATTACTTTTATATATGGTATGGATAACACTCCGTTACAGTGGTATAGACCAGAACTGCATCAAGGAGCTATCTCAGTATTATGAAGGATCCAAAGAACAACTTCCCAGCATTAATAAAAATCCACTACAAATTAAATACAAATGATCTAATATTTATAATAAAGAATATTTTTTTCAAAATTCATTCAAACATATAAAGAAAAAAGATATTCTTAGCATTGCTTTTATTACTCAAATCTATCTTTCAAACGTAAATCAAAATGATAGTCAAACCAATAATGTGAAGCTTGAAGATAAAAAAACTTCAAGAAATAATGCTTTTCCTTTTAATCCATTACGATTCTAAAGAAGACCTTTATAAAATTCAAACATCTGATTCTAGTCGTTCTAAATTCTCAGATAAAAACGTTACTTTTTGTCCTAACAATTGTAATATTATTACAAAAGATCAATCTCAGGAAAAACTCCTCTTCAATATCGTCGAGAGGATTGAGGAATCAGAAATCAAAACTCAATTCCTTCATAAGCTTAAAAGCCTATTACTTCAAGATAAAATTATCAAACCAAGAATTCAACCTTTTAGCCTAAAGCAAGTATTAAAAACCTATGAACAAGTATTAAAAACCTATGAAGGACAAAGTTCAAATCTTTCTAAACCCATAACAGTTAAAGAATTAAAAATTCATATTGAAAAGCAAAATCTCCTTGAGGAATCAAACTCAATCCGCATTTCTCAACTTCAAGAGCTTGAAAATCTAGTTTCTTCTCTTGAATCCTCAAAACCTCCTAATTAATCTCCTCCATCTTCTTCTAATTAAATCTAGAAAATCAAAAACATGAATCATTCCTTTCAGTCATTAATCGCATTGATTTTCAAAAATGGTATGTTTCTGCTACCATTATAGTCAAAAATTACAAACTTCATTCTATCACTCTGCGAGAGACCAGTGCTGATATGAATTTCATTCAAGGAGGATTAATTCCTTCAAAATATTTTGGAAAAACAAGAGAAATAACAAGTACTGCTGCCGGATCCAAGCTTCAAATTAATTACAAACTTTCAAATGCTTATATTTGCAATAATGTTTTCATACTTCTCAAAAATCTCAAACAGCAAATTATTCCTGGAACTCCTTTTCTTACCCAAATATGTCCTTTTACTATCAATTTCAAAGGAATCTATTCAAATATTCTTCAAAAATAAATTAGATTCAAATTTTCTTCTCCCATGAAAAATGAGAGTATTGCAATTCTTCAAGAAGCTTTAATTCCCAAAACTATTTCTGCTAAAGAAAAACAAATAGCTTTTCTTCAAACAGAAATCATTCAGCCAATGCTAAAAGGGACTTTGTTATTGTAACGCCCCCCCGAAAGGGGACGGGCGCGTCACCGCCGTGGACACTCGATTAGGAGCATCCACAAGGCTCTATGATCTTAAGTAACTTATTGATGGCAGCGGAAACTCTAATCACAGTCTAACGAAAGTTCGGGTCGGTAGTTCTAAAACATACATTTACTTAAGCCATATACAAAATATTCTTACACATATCTGAATCAAAATACAAAACTGTATTTACTAAATATAATCCATAACATATACATATAACGAGCCTTCCAGGTCCAAATAAGTTCTCTTAATGCTCCTGTGGTCCCTTTTGGTTTCCAGAACCTGAAAAATGGTGAGATCATGAGCTCCTCGAGCCCAGCAAACAACCCTTACCTTCCCTGTTGTTACACTTTGCACATTAACCGGTTAACACATAATCACATAGTATAGGTAACTCATGACACATGGACAGAACATATCATATGGCATGTACAAGGTGACATAAGAACATTCATATGCTTCAAGAACCAAACTAAATTCATACCTTCCATATCTAATATGTTCACAGATGTCACAAATACACAAAACATCTTTATGTCATGGAACAGGCAATTAGCGTAGCTTAGTCGTACTTATCCCATATCAAGTACGATTCAATTACTCTCGTTTTCACTTAAGTCCCTGAACAGACTCTGCTGTTAGTCTATTCACTAAACTAACCATGATTATCCCATACCAATCATGTCATTTGGGCTCATAGTCCTCACTAGAGTTCAAAAGAAAATAAAATCTGCTAAGCAACCTAACGGCCAACCCATAACCATAATTGGCACATACATCAAATCAACGTTATCACAGAAGTTCACATAAACACATAAATGTATCTTAAAATCAATCACAAGCTCATAGGTGTTTTGAATGAACCTTCCCCTCCAAATCCAAAGCCCAATTTAAATCCAAAAAGATTTCCACATCATAACTAAAGTCTAAATTCAATCCAAAACCAATTTCATCACATAACCAAGTCCAAACCCAATGCAATAACCATTTTTCATAATATATCCAAAGTCCAAATCCATATCCAAAGTCCAAATCCATGCCAAACCAAATTCATAGCATATCCAAAGTTCACATCCAAGCCAAAACGAAATTCATAGCATATCACATATTCGTAAATGCACCCTTTTTTAGTTTAGGGGAAATCAACTCATGGCCCACACATAGAACCACCACAACGTAGGGGTGACAAACACATCCTGGTGGCCCAGCTACGGCTCAAACATATGGTACCAACCGATTGTGGACCAGCCGCAACTCATTCATATGGTATCAACCAGGCACCCAACGCTCTAAAGTATGTAGAGGTCCTCAAATCACAAACTGATGAATCACATTCACATCCCGGAGTACCAGGGACCCATGCATCTCCCATATAACACAAACTGAAGAGTTAATTGACGGATCGGGCAGTGTCCACTCAAGGTACCTACCAACGACTCACACAACTCCAAGCACAAAGACAACTACTTCTATGGCCATAGCTCTAGAACGCTCTGTAATAGCCTCAGACAAGACATGAACCTCTTTTCCCTAAAACACAACTTATTAAAATCATATAATCCATATAATCACATTTTTATTTTCAAAGAGGCTTAATTCCACAATTGTAACAAAAGCGTAATCAAAACAAAGCATACTTCCATTCAAAATACTTTCACAAGTTTCCCATGCTTCATCACACAATCAGAATTCTTAGGACGCTGAACAATGGCCTTTTCATATCTAATTTACGGATTAAACATACAAATAATCCATAATTCCACTAAATAAGTTACTTTAACTCAAGAACTCACAACTCACAGCATACACATCCAACCCTCACCAAACTTTGCAAGAAATTGGCAATGACATGTAGATTCTAACATATTAATTTCATGATTTTTGTCCACGCCACTCATTCCCAGAAATTCAAACAGTTAGCCAAAATAATCAAAAATCTGCGAATTAAACTCAAAACTTCATAACTTTTAGTATACCCAACCAAAATTCACAATAATTTACCAGAGAACACCAAATACCATGAGGAATCTACAGTAATATTTTGATAATTTTTCTCCAAGCATATCCTTCAAAACAAAATTAAAACAGTAACCGAAAACCATGCACCCAAAACAGAGCAGTCCCAATCAAAAATTCATAACTCCTAAAATACACATCCAAAATTCATCAAAATTTACAGAGATTTTTCAGACATCCTCAGCAATTTACAGTAAAATTTCATAATTTTTATCCAACCCAATAGCCCACAATAATTCAAAATATCAACCGAATTTTAGCATGAAATTACAGGGCAGATTCGATCAAAAATGCATAAATTATAAACTACACATCTAAAATTCATGAAAATTTACCAGAAATTGCCTAATATCCTGGTAACCTACAGTAAAAATTTTAGGATTTTTCGAGCAGCCAGTAATTCACAAAAAATCAAAAAGTAGCAGACCCTATGCAAAATCCGAAAATTCAACATTTATGTTTCAATTCTCTTGTTCATCCAATACCAATAATCAATCCAAAAATCCATAATTTTAGCATATATATGCACAAAATCACAACATACATATCAACCCACAATATTCACATAACCCCAAAATCACAAATCAATAATATAATTTTGGTTGTGGGTTTCTAACAAATGAATTTGGGGTTTTAGTCTACTAAGCTTTAAAACATCAAATTCATAACTTCAATTGATTCCCAAATTTGAATCATAAATCAACAAATTAATCTTGCCCTAATTAATTTTTAGGTTGAGAAAGACAAGAATTACTCACTTTGAATTTGCTTCGAGACCAAAACCTTAAGCTCCCTTTCCTCCTCCTTCTCTTTCGCTCTCCTCTCTCTCTCTCCTCTCTTCTTTCTCTCTGCGTGGGGTGTGTGTGTGTGAAAAAAAAAATCAAACCCCCAACCCCTTATATAAATAGTACACCGACTTTGACCCGGTCAAGGTCGGTCAAACCGATTTTGACTCGGTCAAAAGTTGACTTTGACTTTTTTTTGGGGGGCTTGCACAATTACATTTGGGGCGTTACAGTTATAACAAAAATTTAACAAAAAATTCAAATAATCAAGAAATTATTTGAAGAATATACTATTCCAAATGCTTTTGAGATAGAAGGAAACATATGGTAGACTTAACATATGAAACGGACTTCAATGACAGAAGTATTCCAACAAAAGCATGCCCTATTCAAATGAATAAAGAGCTTTTAGAATTTTACAAAAAAGAAATTCAATCCTTATTAGACAAAAGGCTCATCAGATCCTTCAAATCTCCTTGGAGCTGTACAGCCTTCTATGTCTACAATCAAGCAGAAAAGGAACGTGATGTTCCTGGATTAGTCATAAATTACAAACCTTTTAACAAAGTTCTTCAATGGATAAGATATCCAATTCCCCATAAAAAAAGATTTATTAGAAAGATTATATAAAATATTTTTAAAATTCAAAATAAAATCTGGCTCCTGGCAAATTTAAATTGCTAAGAAAGATAGACACAAGACTGCATTCACACTTCCAATTGGACACTACGAATGGAATGTGATGTCATTTGAATTCAAAACTGCTCCTTCTAAATTTCAACATATTATGAATAATATATTCAATGATTATTCTAAATTTTCAATAGTTTACATCAATAATGTTCTTATTTATTCAAAACATTTGGGCCAACATTTCAAACATCTGAAAACATTTTTTGATAAAGAAAATGGCTTTAAAAGGAAATTATTTCAAACAAAAATTTGGTTTTTAAGCCATAACATTTTTAATGGCGTTATTAAATCCATTCAACGATACTTTGAATTTGTAGATAAACTTACAGAAGAATTCAAAGATAGAAATCAATTTCAAAAATCTTTGGTTATCTTAATTACGTTGCAGATTTTTCTTAAAATTTGCATCCCATTATTTTCAAAATTCAAGAAAATTCATCCTGCATGGTCTCATAAGCATACTCAAATAGTCTTGCATATCAAGTGTAAGGTCAATTCATTCCCATATCTTGGCATACTAAATTCATATGCATTCATGATAGCTGAAATAGATGTGTCAGATAATAGTCTTGATAGAATTAGAATTTTGAATCAGTGTCTTAACCCAAATCCTGAACTGTTAGCAGGTTCCATAGTAGAGTCTGGATGAGTCCTCAAATTCATTATTCTACAATTAAGAGAAAATTTTTATCTATTTCAAAATTTCAAAATCTTGTTTTTGCTTGCCTGCAAGCAATATTTTTAGTTTTCAGTTTTAAATTCATAAAGAGAACAATTCCCTTTCTAACTTCCTCTCTAGAGAGTTCCTTCAAGCAAAGTAATTTTGCTTCAATTCCTCTATTCTAGATATCATCCACATTGAAATCAACCCATATTCAAAATCCAAAAACCCTTAAACACATTCAAGAATCCCTTCTATTTTACCTCAGAAATCAAGACAATGAACTTCATTTTACTACATTCAAAAGACCTTGACACAATGAAAAGCCATCTTTATCCACTATGATCGATGGCTCTTCAATCTAGGACAATCCTTTTATGCACATTTAAAAATACTCAAGATCTATAGATCACCATTACAACAACTCTACAACCATCCCGTATCCATTGGTTATATTCAAACTCTCCATTTTGGACAATACATCACCAATTATTGGCAAGCCCTTGAGCGGTATATCATCCAATTTACTCAACGGATCATTCCCGATGCGCACATCTGTCCAACCAATGAGTATAAGTTCTTTTACTTCAAGAAATTACCTCGGTATAGTTTTACTGAGTATCAGACTCCATTGCTAGCAACTTGCATTCAAGGCTAGCAGTACAGCATATTACAAGCCTGCAACCATCAATGCAGCATATTACATGCATATTCAAGACTCTATGACCACTAAGGGACCGTATCTAGCAACGTCCCTTGGAATTTCAACACCCAAGCATGCCGTTACAAAACCAAGCCACAGTTGTTAAGCCTCTGTAACCAATAGGGGACACTATGCAAAAAAACCCCTTGAAATTGACGCAAGCACGCAGCAATAAAAATCAAGACGCAGCTGTCAAGTTTTAATAAGCCTATTAGACATCAACCATTCAAAATTGTCCGCGTACAACTGTTCAAGATAAGATCAATATTCAAGATGATTCAACAACCTTATCCATTCACTGTTCAAATGTCAGAATCCTTATCGTCTTATTGTAGCATTAATTATTTTGTACTGTATATTTTACTTTTTGAGCCTATATAAAGGCTTCAAAGTTGTAAGTAATGGAAGAACTCAGAACTCATTTACCTCTTTCCTTTGGTATAGTTCATCTCTCTCGCTCTCACTTCCGTATCCTTATCTTCTTGTATAATCTATCTGCCCGAATTCAATAATATCAGTAAGTTCATTCAACAACCTTCTCTGTGCAAATTTCATTCTATATGCGTGAATTCCTTCTTCCTTTATTCATTTATCATCTAGGACCACTCATATTAAATTTATTTTCAAGATTTGCATTCGCTACTTTATTCAAGCTTTGCTCAATTTCTATTTGTTAGTTTGTTCATGTTTATTATTTTAATCAATTACTAATCAACCTTTACTCTTAATTAATCAAGTTTTACTATTAATTAATCACATTTTTGCAATTTATTTCAAAAATTCTACTTGGTAGTAATTCCTTAATTTATTTCAAAATTAAAAATTGAAAATTTCTTGTAATGTCTTTTAGCCTAAGGCAAGTAGTAATTAATTTGTTTCTTCGAGGAGATTTTGAGTTTGAGTTTGAGTGTAATTTCTTAATTCTTTAACTGTTATGGGTTTAGAATGATTTGAATCTTTGTTCATCATAGGGTTTTAATACTTGCTTTAGGCTAAAAGGTTGAATTCTTGATTTGGTAACTTTATCTTTGAGTAATAAACCTTTGAGCTTGTGAAGGCATTGAGTTTTGATTTTTGGAAGGGCATGCTAGCATGTTGAAATTTCAAGGGGCATTGCTGGAAACGGTCCCCCAGTAGTCATAGAGTCTTAAATATGCATGTAATATGTTGCACTGATGGTTGCATGCTTTAATATGCTATACTGCTGGCCTTGAATGCAAGTTGCTAGTAATGGAGTTTGATATCAGTAAGACTATATTGAGATAATTTCTTTAAGTAGAAGAACTGATGCTTATCGGTTGGACAGATGTGCGAATCAGGAATGACCCGTTGAATGAATTGGATGATATATCGCTCAAGAGATTGACAACAATTTGTGATAAATTGCTTAAGAAAACAGATTGTTTGAACGTACCAAGTGGGTAACACGATGATTACCGGATGATCATAGAATTTTTATGTAAGGGATCTGAGGAATTTGAGTATATTTAAATATGAGAAAAAGGAAGTTGATGATCTTGAAAGCCATCGATCATAGCGGATAAAGATGCCACACTCATTGTATCGAAGTCCTTTGAATGCAGTGAAATAGAGCTCATCAGTATGATCTTTGAGATAATATAGGAGGGGTTCTTGAATGTCTTTGAGGTTGTTTGGATTTTGAATATGGGTTGATTTGGATATGGAAGTCATATGGAATAGAGGAATTGAAGAAAAACTACTTTGCTTGAAGGAATTCTCTAGAGAGGAAGTTAGGAAGGGAGTTGTTCTCTTCATGAATTTGAAATTGAAGAGTAAGAGTATTGCTTGCAGGCAGGGAAAAACTCGTTTTGAAACAAGATTTTGATCATCCTTTTGTAAAACTTCTTTTGTAGTTATGTGATCACTTCTTAATGGGAAATATAAATCACCTTGAAATATTGAAATACATGAAACAATAGATAAAAATTTTCTTTTAATGATGTTTGAAGTCTAATCCAAACTTTACTATAGAACCTTGCTAACTGTTCATGGTTTGGGTTAAGACACTGCTTGCTAAAACTATTGTCTGACACATCTATCATGAATGCATATGTATTTGGTATGTCAAGACATGGGAGTGAATTGACCTTACACTTGAAATGCATGACTATTTGAGTATGCTTGTGCGATCATGTAGGATGAATTTTCTTCCATTTTGGAAATAATGATTTGCAAATTTCTTGAGTTTTAGGGAAAATCTGCAATATAATTGAGAAAACCAAAAATTTTTGAAGTTGATTTTTATCTTTGAATTCATCTATAAATATATTGACAAATTTAATAGATTGCTGAATGGATTTAATAGTACTCTTAAAGAGGTCATGGCTTAAAAACTGAATTTTTGTTTGAAATAATGTTATTTTTAAAGGGGAAATAGGTAAACTATTTCTGTTGATAATATTGAAAAATGTTTTGAGATGCTTGAAATGTTGATCTAAGTGTTTTGAATAGATAAGAACATTATTGATGTAAACTATTGAAAATTTAGAATAACCATTGAATATATTATTCATGATATGTTGAAATTTAGAAGCAGCAATTTTGAATTCAAATGACATCACATTCCATTTGTAGTGTCTAAATGGAACTGTGAATGTAGTTTTGTGTCTCTCTTTCCTGGCAATTTGAATTTGCCATAAGCCAGATTTTATTTTGAATTTTGAAAATATTTTGTATAATCTTCCTAATAAATCTTTTTTATTGGGAATGGAATATCTTATCCATTGAAGAACTTTGTTGAATGGTTCGTAATTTATGACTAATCTGGAACATCACATTCCTTTTCTGCTTGATTGTAGATATAGAAGGTTGCACAACTCCAAGGAGATTTGGAGGATCTAATGAGCCTTTTGTCTAATAAGGATTGAATTTCTTTTTTGCAAAATTCTAAAAGCTCTTTATTCATTTGAATAGGGCGTGCTTTTGTTGGAACATTTCTTTCATTAAAGTCCTTTTCATATGGTAATTCTACCATATGTTTCCTTCTATCCCAAAAGGCATTTGGGATAGCACAGACATAATCTTCAAATAATTTCTCAATTATTTGAATTTTTTGTTGAATTTTTGTTATAATAAATTTCCTTTTAATACTGCCTGGAATGATTTTTGTTTTAAAAAAAGCTATTTGTTTTTCTTTAGCTAAAATAATTTTGGGAATTGAAGCTTCTTGAAGAACTGTAATATTCTTATTTTTCATGGGAGAAGAAAATTTGAATCTAATTTCTTTTTGAACAATATTTGAATAGATTCCTTTGAAATTGATAGTAAAAGGGTATATTGAGTAAGGAAGGAGTTCCAGGAATAATTTGTTGCTTAAGATTTTTGACAAGTATAAAAATATTTTTGAAACAATAAGTATTTGAAAGCTTGTAATTAATTTGAAGTTCAGATCTAGTAGGACTAGCCATTTTTTCTTTGATTTTTTTCAAAATGTTTTGAAGGAATTAAACCCTCTTTATTGTAATTCATATCAGGACCGCTATCTAGCAGAGCGATAGAATGAAGTTTGAAATCTTTGACAATAATAGTAATAGAAACATACCATTTTTGAAAATTAATGACTGAAAGGATTGATTTATGATTTTGATTTTTTGGACTTATTTTAGGAGAAGATAGAGGAGATTGATTAGGAGGTTTTGAAGATTCAAGAGAAGAAACTTGATTTTCAAACTCTTGAAATTGAGAAATAAAGATTGAGTTTGATTCCTTAAGGAGATTTTGCTTTTTAATATGAATTTTTAATTCTTTAACTTCGGCTTTGAGTTGATTTAATCCTTTTCCTTCAAAGATTTTGAGTAATTGCTTTAGACTAGAAGGTTGTATTCTTGATTTGGTAACTTTATCTTTGGGTAATAAGCTTGTAAGCTTATAAAAGCATTAAGTTTTGATTTCTAGTTCCTCAATCCTCTCGATGATATCGAAGAGGATTTTTTTCTAAGATTGATCTTTTGTAATAATGTTACTATTGTTAGGATAGAGAGTAACATCTTTACCAGAGGTCTTGGAATCAGATGTTTGAATTTCATAAAGGGCTTTTTTAGGATTATCTAAAATTAAAAGGAAAAGCATTACTTCTTGAATTTTTTTTATCTTCAAGCTTTTTTATTACTGATTTGATTATCATTTTGTTTTACATTTGAAAGATAGATTTGAGTAAAAGGGATACCAAGAATATTTTTTTTCTTTATATGTTTGAATGAATTTTAAAAACAATATTCTTTATTACAAATATTAGATAACTTATATTTAGTTTGCAAAGGATTTCTATTAATATCAAGAAGTTATTTTTTGGTTCCTTCATAATATGGGAATGGATAATATTTCCTTGATGATATTCTAGTCTTTATCATTGTCAAGGAGTGTCATTTTTATCTTAAAAGTATCTTGTCCTTTTAGAGCAGTATATAATTTTTTGAAACTAATTTGATTGATGATTGACAAGGATTTATAGTTAGAATTTGATTTTTTTTTTTGATTTATGCTTTGAGGAATATATTGAGCAGGGGTAATTTTGAATATTTTCTTTCAAATTTTTGGATTATTTACTCATAATTTTTTCTTTTTATTGGCCATGTACCCTATTTTGTTATATTTGAGGCACATCATTTTTCTGGATGTTTTTTGTTTTGAATTTGTCTTTTCAGTTTCTAAAACAACTGTTTTTAAATTTCTTTTTATGATGATTGGAGCTTTTACTTTTGGAAATTCTTTGGAATTATTTTTGATAATTTGGGTAAGACTTGATTTATTCGAAGAATTGGATTTTGGATATGAATTCTTAGGTTGATTGCCATAGACTGATTCATGAATACAATCGGTTTGTTTTGGTGATGTGGGCTTTGCTAGTTTATTAGGAGTATAGGAAATACCTGAAGTTAATTTGATTTCTTTTTTATTGTTATTTCCTAAGTCTTTTGCCGGAATTGAAGGAGTTTCTTTAATGGGTATGCTAAAAGGATTGAATAAAGGAGGAGAATTGGTTTGAGGAATTTCCTCGACTTTGATGGATTCTAATGAATAACTGTTAGAATTTTCTCCTAATTGGATTTTATTGAAATTATCTTTACTGGTTTGAATAGGATTTGAATTATCTGATAAGCTAGATCTAGAATCTAAGATTTCAGGTTGAGTACTGCACGACGGTTTATCCGTGCAGGGTATTTTTGAAGGAGAATTTTTACAAATATTTTTTGAATTTCTTGTTTTGGAAAGGAAGACAGGGTTTGAATGGAAAGAGTTGTTTCCTTTATGAGAAGATTATGGCACAACTTTCATTTAGTGGCACACAAGTATTTATTGTAATTAGGAATAGAAATTTGATTTTTGGAAGAAAATCATTTTGCCAATCAAAGAAAGATATTTTCTTCGATTTTAGCTAATTGAGTATAATAAATAGTTTGGAATAACTGTTGCATATCTTTAGAAAAATATGAGAAAAACTAGTCTCAGTGAGACTAATTATTATCTTGATAGAATTCTTTATTGAGATATACTCTATTAACTTGAAACGTTTGAGTAGTAAAAGAGGTTGATTTTGAAAAATCGTTTTGCTTCAAATAATTTTCTTTTGAATCTAAACTTTCATTAGAGATTATACATGAATGCAAAAGAGAACTATATGATGATGATGTCATGCTGATGCAATGATGATGAGATGATGATGTTATGGATGTCATGATAATGATGATGATCTAGACAAAAGTCTTAAGATGATTAGTCTCAAGATAATCAACTAGACCAAAGAAATTAATCAACACATAATAACATACAAACATGCACTTATCTCAGATAAAAAACCGCTAGGCACCCAGCCATGCATTGCGCGACCACAACGGGACCACCGTCGCTCCAACCCCTTTACTGCTGGGGCGACCAATCACCAGGCTGATTAATGGACTTACTAGGGGCACCCTAAGGACTCGTGGCTGACTAATGCTACTAACCAACACAGCCTTCAAGCCAGATGTCTGGCTTATCTCCGTCTTTAGTAAGGATGTTTATATGTCACTAAGGGTTAACTGACCTTCTTTAGGCTAATTGATTAATCTTTCGACTAATCACAAGGATTTCAGCCCAGATGCATGATGAAAATTAAACAAAACTAAATTAAGAAATGCCAGCCAGACACTTAATTAGAAACTTAATTACTTAGTTGGACACTTAGTTAATCTTGGTTAACTTGACTTGACACTTGACAAGATGCTTAACTAATTTGATTAAACACTTGGGTATGTACTTGACTGAACACTTGGCTCTGATACCAGTTGGGGACACTATGCAGAAAAACCCCTTGAAATCCGACACGCAAGCACGCAAAAATAAAAATCAAGAGCAGCTGTCAACTTTTTACAAGTTTGTCAGACGTCAACCATTCAAAATTATCCACTTACAACTGTTCAAGATAAGATCAACATTCAAGATGATTTAACAAACCCCTTGCAATTCGACATGCATGCACGTAGCAATAAAAATCAAGACGCAGCTGTTAAGTTTTAATAAGCCTGTCAGACGTCAACCGTTCAAAATTGTCCGTGTACAACTATTCAAGATAAGATCACCATTCAAGATAATTCAACAATCTTATCATTTTACTGTTCAAATGTTAGAATCGTGTTAATTAATATTTTGTACTGTACATTTACTTTTTGGGCCTATACAAATGCTTTCTAAAGTTGTAAGCATAAGACAGAACTCAGAACTTATTTGCCTCTTTTCCTTGTACATATCCCTCTCCCCACTTTCCCTCTTAACTTTTGTGTCGTTGTCCTCAATCCTCAGAATTCAATAATATCATCAGTAAGTTTATTCAACAACCTTTACTATTCTCAATTCATGTTTTATGCTTGAGTTCTTTTGTCCTTGAGTATCCATTATTATTCATTTATAAGGTTGGCCCATTCATATTAAATTCCAAAGCTTTGCACTATCCATTTATCTATTCATTCATTACTTTGTTCAGGCCCTGCACTATTCCTATTTGTTAGTTTGTTCATGCTTATTGTTTTAATCAACCATTAATCAAGTTTTATTAATCAAGTTTTACTATTAATTAATCATATTTTACAATTTAGTTCAAAAATAAAAATTGCACTCGACCCTATCCCCAACCGGTATCCATATGACATTTAAAACGCAATTATCCAAAACCAAGGGACACTATACAACAAAACCCTTGGAATTTAACACGCAAGCACGCAATAATAAAAATCAAGAAGTAGCTGTCAAGTTTTAATATGCTTGGTAGATGTTAACCATTCAAAAATATCCAAGCACGCATGCAGCAATAAAAATCAAGATGCAACTGTCAAATTTTAACAAGTCCGTCAGACGTCAACCATTCAAAGCTATCCATGTACAATTGTTCAAGATCAGTCCACTATTTAAGATGATTCAATAATCTTATCTTCTTATCTTCTTACTATTCAAAATGTCAGAAATCTTATCATATTAATAAATATGTTGTACTGTTTATTTTACTTTTGGGCCTATATAAAGGGTCCAATGATGTAAGCAAAGGGCAGACCTCATCTACTTCTTCTCTTTGTATATTATTCTCCCTCACTCTCTCTCTTATCCTTTCTCCTGTGTTGTTGTAATTAAGAACTGATATTCAATCAATATAGTAAGTCTTCATTGAAGACCTTCTCCTTGCAAACTCATATTTTTGTTAAGCCAAAAATCATGCATGATTTTAATAATTATTTTGATTATATTATATA
Organism: Carnegiea gigantea; assembly: GCA_029747015.1. Classification (NCBI taxonomy): domain Eukaryota; kingdom Viridiplantae; phylum Streptophyta; class Magnoliopsida; order Caryophyllales; family Cactaceae; genus Carnegiea; species Carnegiea gigantea. The sequence goes on from JAKOGI010002178.1 coordinate 124,452, forward strand.
TATTATTACGTCTAATTTACTTTATTTTATAGATTTTTCAGATTAGGTATTAATAAAATAAAAAGGGAAGAGAAGACGTCGAAGTTCGGGTTTTACACGCTTGGCTATAAAGACGATTCAAAAATAATAATTTATAGAAAATATTATTTCCATAATTATTTAATTGGGCTAGGGTTTCAAGAGTTAGAGAAGAGCTAGAAGTCTTGAGGGAGAAAAAGTCTAAGGAAGAAAGAAAGAAGGAAACCCTATTCACTAACCCTAATCACCCTCACTATAAAATATATAACAAGCCACGGCAGAACTTCACCTTCTTCTCCTTCATAGACTCACGCAGTCATCTCATCTCAACCCTTCTTCACGCTTGCCTTCTTCCTCCTTTCCCACAATCATCATCTTTCACTCACCATCCTTCCTCACGCCATCACCAATCAACCATGGCAGCCAAGCTCCTTCCCCATCATCCCCTAAACCTCACGGCTTGTTCTTCCATCACGCTTCACCAACGCATGCTATTATCATCAACCCCCCCATGGCTGCCTCATCTTAAGTAGGGTTGCTTTATTTTTAGTTTTTTTAGTTGTTTAAGTTTATTGTTAAACATGAATTATTTGAGTAAATTTTGTGATGTTATTTTTAATATGAGTGAGTAATTTTTTTGTACTTAGTATAATCTATTTGAAACCATGCTAAGTTGATTATTTTGAAATAAGTTTCATACTTTATTGTCTAGTTGATTTATATTCATGATTCTATAGCAATTAGTATTTACCGTTCATGATATTCATATTATATTAGTTAGAATGCATGCTAGTTAGTTCAATACGAACTCATATGATAGTTTAAAAGGCTTTAATATGTAAAAGTTATAGTCTTTTATGCATTAGTATCACCCTAATTAATCATGGATCGCTCAAACCCATCTCTTTTAATTAGGTAATCGTTATAGATCTTTGTTAAATCGATTTACTGCTAAATTGGTTATAAAGCATTAGATGATGTTTTTCTAATATGTAATGCTCTAGTTTGATTAAATTCTTGCACTGGTGTAAGGGGTATCAAATTAACAGGGTTTATACTAGAGCTGGACCTAATTAAACTATAACATAAGAAAAAATGGGGAAGATCCGCTGGTGGGTGTCTTCTACAGTTTAACTCATGGATGAAATCGACTTGTGTGTTAATGATAAATATTAATTTTCATGGTGGATATAGATTATGCTAAGCATTTTCCATAAATTTGATATCTTTTGATAATTATTTGTTGCTTTTAGTAAATTTGATTAGTTTGTCAATTTTTATTCTACAATTATTAGCTTCAATATAAATTTCGTTTATCCCCCCAAAAGAATAGTTCTTTAGGAGTATTTTGGTAATTTTAGATAGGCTACATTTTGATTCTTAGAGTGGTTATAATTTTAGAATTGATTTATATTCTGTTTTATCGTTTAATTATTGGTTTATTAAAAATTAGGCTTAAAATAGTTTCTTTCATTTTTTTTCAATTTTTAATCAATCTTAGGGTTTATATAGTGTCCTAATCTACCTCTATTTAATTTCATAATTTTTGGGAATTATTTGATAATTTTTCAGAATTATTTCGTGAATTTGATATGTGCAGGTTTTTATTTCAATAAATCTGAAAATTTCGTTTTTAATATTTATTTCACGTTCATTAGGTGTTATTGAGTCCAGAAAATTATGTCCTTAAATTAGGGTAATTTTTTGGATTAATTTCGTTTTTACATTAGTGTAGTTTATTTTATTTCTAATTTTAGATTGAATTTTTTATTTTAGTTATCTGTAGCAATTTTTTGCTTTGATTTTTCTGAAATTAATTCGATATAATTCTGGAGTTATAAGCTTATAAGATTGAAGAATAATAGTTTAGGTCATTGTTTGTGATTTTTAATATTTATTTTCTGTTTATTATTTTTTGTTTTGATTTCTAGTTGAAGATTGAGTTATTATTCTCTTTTTATTTTTCTAGATTATTTAGGATAGGTAATTACTGTTTTATTTTCAGAATTAAATCTAAAATATTTAGGAATAATATTGAGCACTTTTCCAGATTTTTATTTTTTAAATTTGATTTATTTTAGAAATACAAAGAGAGGAAACAATAAATTAGAGTAGTAAAATCATTGGGAATTAAACTAGCTTTTTGACATAATCCTTTCTCGTGGGATCGATCCCTACTTTCCTATGCTATAAATTGTATTTAAAAATTGAAGTAGTGGTTAAATTTGTAACTCTACGATAAGCTTTACAATTTTACATGTCGTTTCTTTCTTGCCGTTCAATTTCATCACTATTCATTTATTCAGTTAGGTTCATTCATATTAAATTTTCAAGGGCCGCATCCGTTACGCTACTCATTTAATACTTCAAGCTTTGCATCTTTCATATACATTCATGCATATTGCTTTAATCAATTATTAATCAAATATTACTATAAATTAATTAAGTTTTTGTCATTTTTTAAAAAAATAAAAAATTGCACTCGGTCCTATCCCCAACTGGCATCAGAGCCAAGCGTTCAGTCCAGATTAACCAAGTGTCTAATTAAGTTAACTAAGTATTAGTTAAATTAGTTAAGTGTCTAATTACGTATCTAGTATCCCTTAATTTATTTTTGTTTAATTTATCATCATGCATCTAGGCTAAAATCCTTGTGCTTAGTCGACGGACTAATCAGTTAGTCTAAAGAAAGTTAGTTAACCCTTAATGACATATAAGTATCCTTATTAAAGACGGAGATAAGTCGGACATCAGGCTTGAAATCGGTGTTAGTCAGCAGCATTGGTCAGCCGTCTGTGAGTTCCTAGGGCACCCCTAGTAAGTTCGTTGGTCAGTCTGGTGGATTGGTGGTCCCAGTAGTAAAGGGGTTAGAGCGACGGTGGTTCCGGTGTGGTCCCGTAGTGCATGGCTGGGTGCCTATCGGTTTTCTGTTTGAGATAAGTGTATATTTATGTGTTATTATGTGTTGATTAATTTCTTTAGTCCAGTTGATTGTCCTGAGACTAATCATCTTAGCATCATGGCAGCATTATTAAGAAGGCTTTTGTCTAGGTCGTTATCATCATCATCCTCTTCATCATCTACATCTCTTTCAAAGTCAAGCATAGTACATACTAAAGAAATTCATGCATCCAGGGAGTATTCCAAATGGAATATCCCTTCTCAACCTATTGAACTTATTTATTCAATTGGTCCTTTAAGCTTTAAAACTACTTTTTCTGTCAAAATTCATGAAGAAACCATTAGTTTAAATGATCATGATGAAACCTTTCAACTTTTATCAAGAGTTTCTATTAATAAATATCTTTAAAAAGGCTTTAGATATATTCATTTTCGTCTAGTTTAAGTCGCTGTTAAACCTTTAACTAAGTTAGAAATGGACACTCCTGTCTTCTTAGCCTTAAGAGGCGATAGATTAAAGACATACAAAGATTCACTCCTTGCAATGGTTCAATCAAATATTTGTAATGGTCCAATCTATTTCAATTGTTGTCCAAATTATTCAGTAGACCTTACTGATCCTTTGATCCTTCAAACTCTACTCCTTGATGTCCATTTAATGGTTGATACATTCAAAGAACTTTCCAAAAATCTTGCGGTAACCTATCGAGTCTATTTTAGATTACTTTCTTCTCAATCAAATCCTAAACTTAGCATTATTCCTCACAAAAAGGAAGAAACCGTTCTTATTCAAGTTTGTGTTGATGAATTGGCCACTTATGTCCCTAAAAGGCTAAAGTGCGATGAAATTACCATACCTAAAGAACTCATTATCCCTGAACCAAGAACCCCTAGGAATATTACAATCAGAGAAATTTCTTTTATTTCAGAAACCTCTAACGAAAGGCCTTTACTTCGATTTAGTTCATGTCGTGAGCCTTCTTGTCCTACTGTTATTCCAACTTTCTAGTCAGTTAGATCCTCAATCTCATCTATGCCATCTACTAATAGAAACCCTCATATTAGTGGATTAATCGATCGAACTCCTTTACCTGAAGTCATATACAATGATACTCAACCAGGTGAGTGCTCTGCATCGCCTACCTTTTCTCAAATAAGAGCTCCTTCTGAATTACAAGAAATTACAAAAGTTGCTTTTCAAGTTGATAGATGTTTTCTCAATAAAGAATTTTACTATGATTATAACCAGTCCTATAGAAAATGGTTCTTTTCCCATTTTTCTAAGGACATGCAATAATTACTCAAGACTATTTATTATAATCAACTAACCAAAATCAAAGAAAATATACCCATCTTTGACTGGTTAAATACATACTTGTAAAAACATGGGATTGTTATTCGAGACTACCATCCTTCAATCTGTGCCATAGAACGCCAAGCAAAGTTATGGCACAATCCTGTTACAAAGCAATCAATAGTCTCTGTTCATCCTCCAATAAACACCATATCTATTCCTGTACAAAGACGAGTCTGTTATTGCCACTCCATTCAAAAAACCCTAAGAGGGATATAGGGAAAACCAAGGAACTCAAAATTTTTTTGATGAAACACGTAAGATCATCCAACAAAATAATTATTCCAACTAAATATTACATACTATGGCTACCGACCTAGATTCAATAACCACACAATTAGGAGAAAATCCCATCAGTTATTCGGTAGAACCTTCCAAAGTAAAGAAAACTCCTAAAAGCAATTCTCCACCTTTATTCAATCCTTTTAGCATACCTATTAAAGAAATTCCTTATATTCCCATAGCAAAATTAGGAACCAATGACAAAAAGGAAATCGAATTATTCCATAAAATTTTTCATGCTCTTGAAAAGTTAGAAAATCCTACATTACTCAAACAAACACTTTATATTCATAAACCATCCATTACAAATCCTCCAAAAATTTATGATTCAAAGTCAGATTCTTCTAACAAATCAAATCTTGACCAAATTATCAAAACTAATTCCAAGAGAATTCCAAAATTAAAGACTCTATTATCACCAAAACAAATTTAAAAATATCTGATTTAAATCCCAAAAGATCATATTTAAAACAGAATACATCCTGAAAAATGGTGTCTTAAATATGGCAAAACAGGGTATATGGCCAATCAAAAGAAAAAATTAAAAATGCATAATCCCAAAATTCGAAAGAAAATATTCGAAGTTAGCCCTACGCGATTAAAACGCTTATATATTCCTCAAAGTTTAAATCAAAGAAAATTGAATTCTGAATTCTTATCTACCATCAATCAAGTTAATTTTAAAAAATGGTATTTTTATATTACTCTAAAAATTCAACATAATTTTGAGATAAAAATAGTAGCGCTCCTTGACAGTAGTACAGATCAAAACTACATCAAAGAGGAATTAATTCCATCCCAATATTATGAGAAAACATCTGAACAACTCCTTAGCGCTAATGGAAATCCATTACGAATTCAATACAAATAATCCAATATTTATATTTGTCATGAAAATTATTATTTTGAAAACTCACTCATTCTAGTAAAAAATATAAGACACAACGTTATTCTTGGCACTCTTTTTATTACTCAATTCTATCTTTTCAAGGTAGATCAAACGGTATTCATACCTCTATTATGAAAAATAATATCTCTTTCAAGTTTGTTGATCCAAAAGATTCAATTCCTTCTAACAATATTAATATGATCAGAGTTAATGAAAAATACATCCTAAAGAAAGAAAAGATTCAAACAATAAGAAGATTCGATTTAATACAAAAGGACAAAGACGCCATATTCAAATTATTAAAAGACATTGATGAAAGACTTCCGAGCTTAGCTTGGGAAGCTAAGAAGTCCCACACCCAAAAATGAATAACTCTTTTTGAAATGATGCAAACTCCTTCTCTTCAAGAAAGAACTCAAGAAATTTGTGCCTTATTAGAGAGAGCCCAAATATTAATTCAATCAGAAAATTATTGGAATCAAAATATTAAAATAATCAAAAGGGCATTAGGCCAGTATGAAATAATATGGATATCCGACATATTACATGAATCATTCATATTATTCAATTTTATCTGTTTTTGTTTTTTAAAAACACATTTCAAAAGATTACTCTTCATCTCTATCATATTCCTTTATGCTTCGCTTGCATATTCACAAGCATACTTAAATAGAAATTAGCATTTAAGAGATAGGGTCCGCATTCATTCATGGTGCATGTATCAAAAGGGTGGTGTCCTATTCAATCAAGTTAAAACATGCATCTTAGGACATCAATTTAGCTACTATTTCAAAAGGAATTCTCCCAGCTCATTTTCCCACTAGTAAGTTTCTTTGAAGCAACTCACTTCAATATCTCTATTTCAGATGGAACCAAACCCAGACAAAGGACAACAAACTTAATCTTATGTTCCCGCCATTTAAGACTTTGCTATCAAACCTAAGAGGCAAATACAAACATAGACATATCCAACTTATCCTGAGATCAAGATTCAAAATCAATATGAAAGCCTTACCGAATTTTCACCTCTTGCATACAGCCAAGTTGTGAAATCCACCCCTCAAATGACTCAAAAGCCTCAAACTTCTCAACTATAAATTTTATCAAAACCCCAAGCTCCATCCTCCTACTTTTCAAAATCAAAATTTGAATTCATAACTTTTACCCATTTCCCTGAACCACAACCTATTCAAACTCTAAAACTTCAAACCTCAACTCTGTTTTTCACCCAAGAAAATCTGTTTCTTGAAGTCAATACACTTAAAAATCACACATTCTATGAACTCATAGTCCTTGACACCAAATCAACTCAAATGAAGCATATTAAAGATGACCAAGGAAAAGTTCTTTATTCTAAATTTCGGATTCTTAAGATTTTATCATCTAAAGAATGGAATTCATCCCCTTTTGAATACAAAAAATTCTTAGTTCATTTCCAACCTCAACATTTTAATTTCCTAGACTACACAATGGTGCGGTTTAGAGCATTGTACTATAGAAGATTTGAGCATTCCTGGCTCATCTCCTTCGACAAAGGAGTCTCTGATCAATATATTCAAAGCTGGTCCTTTAATTGGTGGACATATTTGGGGTTCAACTCAGATTCATTACCATCACCAGCGGTTCCAAGGTTGAGCTTATGAAGCAACCCAAATCCCCATAAAAAAGGAGTGTTTGACTGTAGCTAGTTGGTATCACGATGAGTACCAGATGACCATAGAATTCTTGTAAAAGAGCTCAATAAAATTTGAGTATCTTTAAATATGAATAAAAGGAATTCCATGAACTTGATAGCCATTGATCATAGTAGATAAAAATGGCACATTCATTGTATCAACGTCCTTTGAATGTAGTGAAATAGAGTTCATCAGTATGATCTCTAAGATAGAATAGGAGAGGTTCTTGAATGTCATTGAGGTTTTTTGGATTTTGAATGTGGGTTGATTTGGATGTGGATGACATCTAGAATAGAGGAATTGAAGCAAAGTTACTTTACTTGAAGGAACTCTCTAGAGAGGAAATTAGGAAGGGTATTGTTTTCTTTATGAATTTGAGATTGAAAACTGAAAATATTGCTTGCAGGCGAGTAAAATTTATTTTGAAACAAGATTTTGAATATCTTTATGTAAAACTTTGATTGCAGTTAAGCAATCACTTCATAATAGGAAATTAGCTTGAAATTTTGACACAATAGATTTTTCTTTTAATCGTGGAGTAATGAATTTGAGGTTCAGTCCATATTCTACCATGGAACCTTACTAATTATTTAGAACTTGATTCAAGACGCTGCTTGAGAATTCTAATTCTGTCAAGACTATTGTTTGATGTTAGAGTAATGGCAACAAGATATACTTTTCTTCCCCTATCTCTTTTTCACACTTGTCCCACATGGAACTTTTGGATGGTGATTTGAGGGGTTCATATATCCCATTCTCCTTGCCCTTATTGAATAACTTGAGACCATGCTTCATGGGGTTGAGGGTGTCTAGGGCCACCACACGCGCACACGCGCCGCCACCACCCGCCCGTCCCGTCCGGGCTGGCCACGGGTTGTGGTGTGGGCCTAATCTAACTTTTTAGGAGAAATCTGCTTAAATATTTTTGTAACAGATTGCGCTCAATCCTCCATGAATCGCTCCCTACTGTTATAGTCTTCCTAATTTTTCTCCTCACCTTGAATGCTGCCAGATCTTCTGCCTCATTCTATATTCTTAATGGCCAAATTTTTGGCCTCATCTTGTGCCATTTTAATGGCTTAGTAATAGCCACTTTTCCCCTATAAATAGAGACCTTAGCAGCAGAGTTCAACACACCAGCTCTCACTTTTCTCTCCTCTCTTCTTCTTCTTCTCTGCATTCTGGGTTACGTACTACATACTCCAAACTCTTGGCCGCGAAGTACACGCATTCAAGAGTGCTAAGTTAATCTTGGGGAGCAACCGGCTGTATCGATTTGCACCGTAGTCGAGCCGTAATTACTTTTAAGACAGTGGTTTATCCACGACTCAGTTTATTCTGTCGATCTTCTAGCCATTGCTATTCTTATTCTTCCAACAAATTGAAAGCAATTAATCTACAATGGCTGCATCATTCCCGAAAAATCTCCCTGAACTCTACAAAGTCGAGCCCCTCGATGGAACTAACTATAAACGTTGGTCCCAGAAACTACTACTATACTTTTAGCAACTCAAGATTGATTGTGTTCTATCCTCAGAACACCTTGATGAAGACAACACTTTTCAGTTTACTGATGCTGAGAGCTCTCTCTCCACTCCTACTGTCCCGAAGACGCCTGTCATTCCACTAGATGAGGCTGCTAAGAAGAAACTAGAAAAGGATAATAAACTGGCTCGAAGATACTTGCTGAACAATATGTCAAACCCTTTATTTAATCTATTTGTCAACTTCAAATCTGTGAAGATCATATGGACCAAACTGGAGGCGAAATATGGTTCAGATGATGCTGGAAAGAGGAAATATGTCGTTGGCGAATGGCTGCAGTTCCAGATCATAGATGACAAACCGATTATGGAACAAGTTCATGCCTACAGAGCCTATGTGCTGAGGTGTTGAACGAAGGCATGAAGATGTGCGATATTCTGCAAGCAAATGTACTGATCGAGAAATTTCCGCCATCTTGGAGTGACTACAGAAATCACCTGAAGCACAAAAAGAAGGGCCTGACCTTACAAGAACTTATCAGTCATATGAGGACTGAAGAGGTGAATCGATTAAAAGATAAGATGTCTTCCCTGTCCCTGAATTCATCTAAAGCTAACCTTGTTGAATCTTCTGTGCCTTTAAACAGAGACAGGTTCAAAGGGAAAAATAAGAGGAATCAGAAGCAATCCAAACCTCAAAGTCAGTTGAAAAGGACAAACAATAAGATCCAGAAGCAGAAGGTTGTCTGTTACGTTTGTGGCAAACTAGCCACAGAGCATATCAATGCAACCTTCGTAAAGGAGAAGCAAGTCACACAAACCATAAGCCTACCGGATAAATTGCTGCGCAAGCCAATCTGACTAAAGATACTGAGATCTTCTGTGGAGTAACACTGAACGTCAACCTGGGGTCGAATTCCATGGAGTGGATTCTGGATACTGGAGCAACAAGACATTTTTGCGCCAACAAGGATATGATGCATGACTTCGAAGATGCACCTAATGGCGAATATGTCTACATGGGCAATGCTGCCACCGCTGGAGTCTTGGGTAAAGGGAAAGTACTCCTTAAATTTACTTCTGGAAAATCTCTATGCTTAAACAATGTG
>JAKOGI010002179.1:0-77500 GCA_029747015.1 Carnegiea gigantea
TATAGACACACACACACACACATATAAAATCTTGAGTGTATAGTCTGTGAAGTGATGAATGAAATGTATAAGAAATTACATTTGTTGTAATATGCATGAAATTAGGTTATGTTACATAATTTATGGTTGTTATAATACATTAAAATTTCGGTTATGTTAAGTAATTTCACATAAGTTGGAATGGATCTGTAATGTTCCAACTTAGGTGAGAATACTTAAGATAACCTAATATTTGCGCCTTAGCCAAATCGTTGCAAGTAAAATTATCTCCATATTTGCAATGACTTAGCTAAGATAGAATTTTATTTGCATGATAATGACAACACCTATTGAAATGCTTTGCAATTACTTTTTGAGTAGTGTTATTTCTTTATTTACAGGTCTCATTAATTGAATTAAGGGAAGGAAGGGTTGAGTACTCATGGCAAGCCTGGGCAGTTCAACCTCACACTTAGGGATTGTGTGTTACTATGGTGACCCGTTGATGTTATAGTAGCTGTTGGGACCATTTTAGGAGGCACACAATCTCTTATGACTAAGGTATACCACATCATATTAATTCCATTAAGGGACTATTGATATTAATATATTTTTTTCTTAACACGGTTCTTGCAGAGGAGGTGTGATCACTTCATTTGGGTTGATTACCCCGTGACAACGAAAGAGAAGGTTGTGTGCAAAATCTTAAGGCTCAAATGTGCAAGCTATGCTCAGAACTACTTATGATAATGCTACTTTGAGGATGTGTAAGGAGAGTGAGATGTTTTTCAAATCCCAACTTGAAACAACCACTAAAGGAAAGGTCATTTGGATGTCATTGTTCATGGTCACACTTGTGATCGATATCCTCCTGCTTAGTATAGTTGTCCAGTAAGACAACTCTACTTTCAACGTTTTGGGGGTTGCATCTACTTGTCAAAGCTTTGTGCAGTTGTCAAAGCTAATCACGTACAGATGTGTATACAGTATGTTATAATAAGTTAGGAAAGGCCTAACATCATCAGTAAAATCAATTTGCCTACATGATCATTTTGAATTTTGATATAGGTTACGGGTGTTGATGAATTCAAACCTCATGTAAGTATGCTATGTAATATATCTTGGCATCCAACATTTTGTTAGTATGTATGATACAAGCTAGACCCCCACTTACGACTAGAAATAGTGGGTGAGTGTTATTTTGGAGGACAATAATGAATGTATACTTTTGTGTATATGTGCCCAAATATACCAACGTATATACAAATAAATACACATACATATTGTTATATATACACACATATATGTATGTATGTATGTATGTATATAAACACACATTCTTAATAGGTATACTTATTTACAACTTATACTTCAATAACAATGTAATAGCTTTTGTGATAATGTGGTGATAACCTCATTTTCATAGAATGCAAACTATGGATTGCAAACACTCTACTAGGGGTTAACATGGTCCCAGAATACTACCATTAGCCAGATTTGTCTTGCAACATGAAAAAAATATTAATGTCCCTCCTACAATGTCATAATTGTAAAAACAAATACAATGTATTCCTCGTATGCAATATGTCCAATAAAAACAAAATGATTGTATAAAAGGACCAATGGGTAGAAGAGTGCATCAATCAACTGAGCCAACACTCCCCTACCTTGGTATGCTTCTATAAGAATCAGATATTTACATTTATAAAATTTTTCAGTTCGGACACAACTAATTATGAATAGTGCTCCAACTTACCCTACAATGAAATGCATGCGGTGTAAGGTACACCCCTTTTCTTGACAAAGCTCACAATCATGAACAAATGAATACCTTGTAACGCATTAGGGAAGTGGGTGATTTTCCCTTTGAGAATGCTCAACAGGCACTTTTCCCTCATATGCCTAACAAAAATGGCTTCAAAGTACAACCCATCACTGTTTATGAATAGAACATCCATGACGATGCTACCTATAACACACAGTCATGTCCACTACACAGACAATTGACACATGTCAATTAAAACCATCCACAAAACCAACCATGAAGTAGAGGCATTAAATGAGTCCTACAGCCACTTACTTTCCCTGCTAGGGACAACTACGATGTCGAATGTCCCAAGGGGTTGCACATATCTAGAAGAATGCATCAATGCAAGTCCCAAGCTAACTTTCTGGCATATTTCCTATTATAGTTGTCATGCTAGGGAAATGCAATTGTCATTACTTTAGTATTTAATATTAAGTGTGACTATGAGTTTAGGGAAAGTCATCCTTACTGCATTTTGCACAAGCTATTACCTGTGCTCGTCTCCTAGGGATGAGGATGAGTCATACACTAAGTAGTACCCATCACTCAAATCAGCAAAAAATAGAAGCTAGTGTTTGCTTCCTACCTCCTGAAGCGACATGAATACCTAAAACGATTGCATTAGCCGTTAATAACATGCATGTAGCTTTAACAAAGCAAATTAACAACAACGTTGCTATTTAAAATTCTTTGTCCAACTCCAACATGTTTACATTCCACACGTGTTTAACCCCCATGTACCAAGGCATAAGCATTGCACATGGTATAAATGAAGATAAACATATTGTATTTCCTATGTTAGAAGTTGTGTACAATGACTGATAAATGACCGAACTTAATCATATGGTCACTTACAAACAAAATAGTTGGAAACATATGTTTCTGAATACTTCCCCAAATGGCATCTGACACGATGCTTGTCTTCAAAAGTTTAGCCTGTGTTAGTTTCAATTAGGAGTTGGGATACATACATAAACATATCAACTTAAAATTTCACTAACTTACAATTCCACTAGGGAAATGACACAAACCTTATCATGGTAGCCCAAAAACACTAACCTCCAGTAAAGCCTCGGGAATTGTTGTTGTCAATCCTGAAGTAGGCCCGATTATAGGTCAATTACAAATGCCCTTATGCAAAACTTACCTGTGTCATCACGACCCCTATGCTACTCTATACAAATGCATTGTGGTTGCAATTTAGGCAACTCCATTTGCCTGACCAGACATTATTCAACCCATTCAACATAAATACACATAAAAAATTGCACTCATTCAAGTCTAGAAGACATCATGGCATTACATACCACTACTCTCGCATTTTTTAAATTTCTTACACTTGCTCCTTATGTCCTTCAGTAGCTTGGACTCCTTTACCTACAACAGTGCCATCAAGTATGCCTTAGCTACCTGCACATGGAGCAATAATTACACACAACGGTGGGAGGAGATCAAACCAATCACAGTAGTAAAAAACATACCTGTTTGCTAACTAGCATATTTGATTTTATACCGGTCAAGGACGACGTCCTTCCATTAGTCTCTGCATCCTTTTCTTTACATCCCGAACCTGAGAAAAAAAAAAAATCATAGTTAGAAATAAACCAAAAATCACAAAAGCTATGCAATAATACATACATGTTATACCACCAATCCTCACCTCATCAACTGCCTCATTCATACTTTGTAGAACATCAATTAACCCCACAGTTAATGTCACAATGGGAGTGACATCCATCACCTTCAGCTCTTTATGTGCCTCATCTTTAGTATCCTTTGTCAGCCCCCATCTTTCTCTCTTCCTACCGACGGTAGTCAACCCCTTTCGTCCCCACACGCTATGTCAACCTCTAGGATTTGTGCATGGGGATAACCACGCCACAGCTGCTTTCCTATGGCTACCCATTCTTCTCAAACGTTTCATAATATTTGACGAACTAGCTCTCTCTTTACCACCAGTACTACACTCACCTATAGCATCATTTGCTTCTTTCCCCCATACAATGATGGGTTGTTTCTGGACTTCAGGGGTTGCAACTCGCTCTGGCTGTGGTGGCTATCTACCATTAGTCTCTTGCTGATAGTCTATAGTGATCCCAACAACCCTTGTCAACTGGTCCCTGTGTCTTCTTCTACAGTACTGCTGGCCATTTCTAGTCTTCAGGGATGGCCAAAATTTATGGCCGTGGTGGCTGGCTAGCTTGAGCAGCCTCTTCCTAAAAGTCCACTGTTATCCCAATGGCCCTTATCAAGTGCTTCCCCTTCCTTGGGTCTTCTTCTATAGTACTGCTGGGCCGTTTCTAGATGCCAGGGGTTGCAACAGTCTATTGTTGTGGCTTGTTAACATTAGCAGCCTCTTGCTGGGAGTGAACAACTATCCTAACAACCCTAGTCAATTATTCCCCTTTCCGTATGTCTACTTCAGTAGTATTTCCTACACATTGCTCAACTATATACACCTTGATGTCCCTGTCAGGTGCACATTCAGTTCGGCGGTCTCTTAACCAATGTCATCGCCATCTGCATGCACTCTAGTTGGAGACACCCTTGCAATCGAATTTGGCTCGACAACATCGGCACTTGATTCCCCTCCATTAGGGCCAGCATCATCAACTTGCGTGGTTGTATATTTGTGGAGGTGTGCTGCGACATCAAATGCTGATGCCATGAACTCTTCCCCTCCTGGTTCTCTACCACTATTACGGAGCATTGCCTCTAACTTCACCACTGTAGCCTTGCATAAGTCTAGCTCAGCATGCGTAACTGCATGCGCATCTTTCTCTATATAGAGACAATCCCTGACACACTGCAATCACTCATCAAAGTTGAGAACACCCTGCATATATACAACTTATAGAAGTACATTTAGTCCATATTTGTATCATGCCCCCACACTGTTTTACAAATGGGCAAAATAATCTACACTTCAACCAATTAAATGAACACAAATACCTCTGCATCTTTCACATTGTATTTAAACTCGTCCGTCTCTATAAAGCCCATCACAATCAGTTCCTCCTGCTCTTCTTCCCAAGGATACAAAATTGCCATTATATATAATTTCAAGAATACCTAATTAGTTAAGTCAACGTAAAACAATTAAAGATAGGGATATAAACAAATAAATACACAGATGGCATTTTATGCTAAGCTTATGCTTCTTGATTTCGACAAGAAGTTCAAATGCATCATAACGACCTCCATGGTACACTTCAGACCAACTTACAATTCGGGGGAAGGTTGGCCTCTCGTAAGCATCACACCATGTCATGTGTTCATAAAACCATACCTATGCTATTATACATAGTACTCTTGCATTACCATATGAACGTCTTTATAATGACATTTGAGAACAGGAACCCAACGTGCATAACACAACATTCGTATTCAATGGGAACATTAAGACTATAGCATGATCTTAAATGTATATTTTCCTACATTACTGACTATGTAAACTTAACCTGAATTGCACTCCTACATTCGTTTTTATCATAAATAATCAGTGCATAGAATTGTTCAATACACCTAACTTGTATTACTTTAATGATTACCAATTTACGCTGCTCAAATACATTTTATTATATGCAGCACTTATGAAAATAATGGTACATCTTACTTACGATTACTAATATTGACAACATAATAACCAAACCACACTGCATGACTACACCAAGCAATAGTCACTTGCTTACACGGACTCGAAATGAATATATTTAAACTTCTAATAGTACATGCTTCTAATTAACAGGTACCTATAAATATGTTAATTTCACAATGATTACCTATAAGAGGAGGCACCACCTATTGAACTGGATCTGTGAAACAGGGCTACAAAGCCTCCACTACATTTCATCCAAAGATTCAACCAGGGATCGCGACACAGCCTGTACATAGACAAACCCATACTTAATTCGTTTGTCTGAACTGACTGGTCTACATACATTCATATATATAAGAGAGTGTGTGTGTGTGTGTGTGTGTGTGTATATGTATATATGTATATATGTATGTATGTATGTATACACACATACACACACGTACACATACATAAACACACACATAAATGTATGTATATACATGTATGCCAAAATCAGTCATCACACTATCATTGTCAAAATCCACCCATTCCTCAGTTGCAGGTAACCTAGTCAGTAATGCAACATCAAAGATGGAGAGTGGGACCAGCTTATCTGCTAGCCTGAACGCCTTACTACGCGACACCCAAGCCTTTATAAGGGCAAGGGCTAAGTTTTGTTCCATAGGAAATGGGCGATGGTCAAGGATTGGTATAAACACAGACCCCATCATTGCTTGCCTTCGGTACTCTGTCAACCTCTTATTCAAAGTAGCCACATGTTCTAGCATGCACCTACCCCTAGTACTAATAGCTCGCCCCGTCTCCTCTTTCAATGGTTGCCCTACGACTACTACACTATGATTTGCTGCCTTCCTCCGCATCCTCCTCTCTTCACTAGGGACAACCTTCTTCCGATTATGCTGAGAACTCTTTCCCTCCACTTTTACACCTTCCCCCTACCCTGCCCACCTTCCCTCATATCGACATTTTCCGACTTATGCTTCGATAATGCTAACTCAGCTACCAAAGACAAAATCATACTACTCTCACCCCTACCATCAGCCTTGCCCTAAAAGTCACTACCTAAAGAGTCCATCAAATTTGCTTCCTCAAATGACCTCCACAGTACCTCCAATTTAAGAACGACAACACTCAGCTTATCACACCTGTACTCCTAACCTCCATAGCATTATTTGCCTCCAAGTCATCCGCAAATTTAGACTCTGCCTCCAAGGACTTATTTCGGCCGCTACTACCATTACATCCACTACTTCCAGCCATGTAGTCACTCCCAGAAGATACATCCATTTCTGCCTCCTCCTCTATAAGTGTCCTACCAGATCTCCCGCCCCCCGCCCCCTGTAAGGGAACCCTCCCTTGTGTCCTCCTTTGAGGTTCAACATCATTTCATTGGCATACCCCCCTCATTGCCCTCTATACCACCACAATGTATACTTCAGCTACCTAGTTCCATGCATTTTGGATTTCTACAAACACAAACACAATGATCATAATATTAACAACAGATTATCGTCACATTAAAATTCTTATCTTTCATGACACCAATAATAACCACAAAATACGCATACTCATGGATTCATTTACTCCCATAAGAACATTATTTGCATCATTACAACTTAACTTCAACAACTATAAATCAAAGGAGAAAACAACAACATAACACTCATAACTATTACATTAACATCCATCCCTATTTCACTAGACAGTTATTAAGGGTTTGCATTGTCAATACAAAGATATATCTATTACCACATGTAATATACACACAACATCAATACCCATCTTCCATTCACACCCCCATATAGTCATCACATACATCCCCACCTTACCCAACATGGGTTAACCAAATGTAGGGGTGTTCATTGCTTGGTCTGGACCGGGACCGGACCGAAGACCGGCCTGGACCGGACCGGACCGGACCGGACCATGTATAATCGGTCCGGTCCACGGTCCTGCTCGTTTCCAGATTCGGTCTTCGGTCCGGTCCTGGTCCAGACCGGTGGACCGGTGGATCGGACCGGCGGACCGGTGTTCTGTCTTAATTTTTTTTTTTTTCTTGACTCTTGATTCTTGAACATTCGGGAGTCGGGACTTCGTTCGAGAGAGTTCTCTTCAGTTCCAGACCAGAACGACCAGAACCCTGCCCCTCCCCTCGCCCTCTCCATTCGCCTCACCATCGCCCTCGCCCTCGCCCTCCCCTTCGCGACGCCTTGTCCCAGCTCGGCCAGCCGTTTTCCGGTGGGCGGTGGCCACTCACTCGACTGACCTCCCTCTCGAGTCTCGCCTCTCCCCAGTCCCAACTTACTCTCAGTCGCAGTCTCGCAGACATCCCTCCGGTCGTCCATGTCTAGCTGTCCTTGCCCCTGCCCACCGTGAAGACGATGACGATCGGCCATCCTAGCCGCCTGCCCGCCGGTCCCTCTGCCTGATTTTGTGTGGGTGAGGTATGAAATTGTCTCGGTGTTAGGGTTTTTTTTTTTTGCAATTTTCGGTTTTGATTTCTTATTTGTGCCTCTCTTCACTCTTCAGTCTTCGACCTGCTGGCTGCTGCTGTCCATGCTCGTCTCACATCTGGAGCCTCTCAGCCTCTGTCTCCAGTCTCCCCAGTCCCCACTGCTGAGTGCTGAGGTATGAGAATAGCTGAACAGCCGTAGATAGGGCTTAGATATGGCTTGTGAAATTTCTGATTTTCTCTCGTGTTTCATCTTTTGAGTTTTGATTAATTGGATATGTTGCTGGAAAAGTCTACTGCTTGATGTATTTTGGGTGTCTTTTGAATTCATTTTGCATTCAATGCAGCATCCTTTGCGATTGATTCTGTCGAATTTACAACTTTTTGAAAGGAAAATTGTTAAAGCTACTAAAATTTCACATCTTAGGATTTGGTCAATGGGATGTTTTGTGATGAATAATCTGGGGTTTTCCGGATGCCATTTGGGTTATTAGTTTCTGGATTTTGGTGTGTTAATGGTGGATACATAGTTTATCCTTTGTGAAATTACAATATTCATGGATGCCTGCTATGTAGGGAGATGATTATTTAAATTTTGAGTTGTTGTAAAAGCTTAATACTTAAGAATATAGATACCTGGCTTGAGGTTGTTGTTCCATTGTCAATGATATTAGCAACTGATCTAGCGTTTTGTGAATTCGAATCTTAGTTAAAAATTACTCGAATCTTGGTATTTGTTCTATTTTGATGCCTATCTTTTGCAAATGTTATTTTCAGGTGAACGTTTGCCTGCCATCCCTCTTTGGCTCTTTTCATACATTTGTCATCACGGAGTCACTTACAGCTTGCTCTCGAAATGTAAGTTTTGTAGGTTTAGTTTGTTAAAGTACCATCATGTATTCATGTGTGTCAGTGTGTGTGTACTAGTAATAGCATATTTATTGTTTTAAATAACTTGTCAATGTTAGATGTCGAGCTCCAAATCCAAGGGAGGTGCTTCGGAAATGGAAGAATCGGTCCCTATTGAAATACAAGAGGAGGAAGAGGCAAGTGAAAAAGCAACACAAACCAAGAGTACGGGGAAGCAAGTGGTTAGAAAGTCAACTCAAAGGGTCGAGTGTTGGGATCATTTCGAGGAAATCAAAGAGAATGGAAAAAGAGTGGCCGGTAAGTGCAAGTATTGTGGTATTATTTATAAGGCTGACTCTACTAAGAACGGAACGAAGAATTTGAAATGTCATTTTCCAAGATGCCCTGAAAACCCGAACAACAAAAGCAAACAAACACAAAGTCAGTTGGTTTTTGAGAGGGATCCAAATAATGAGGGAGAAGCTAGATTGAAGTCATGGGTATTGAATCCTCATGAGGCAAGAGAGTCTATAGCCAAAATGATTATTTTTAGATTTGTCGAAAATGTGGGATTTAGGCAAATGATGGCTTGTTATTGTCCTTTACTGAACATGCCATCACGCTTTACCATAGCTAGAGATATTTATCAGATATATGTTGATGAAAGAGTGAAAATGAAAGAATATTTGACACATTCATGTCAAAGGGTGTGTGTTACAACAGATACATGAACTTCACTTCAGAGGATCAACTACATGGTTATAACTGCCCACTTTATTGATAATGATTGGAAATTGCATAAGAAAATATTGAATTTTTGTCTAATTTCTAGTCATAAAGGCGATGATATAGCTCTTGTCCTTGGAAAATGTTTAGATGATTGGGGTTTAGCTTCTAAGTTGTACACTATTACTGTTGATAATGCTGGGAGTAATAGTACTACTTGTACTGCCCTTATTACTGACCTTCAGTGACATGGCCATGTTCTTTTCTGTGGTGGGGAATTCTTACATGTTAGGTGTGTTGCTCATATGCTTAATTTGATCGTATGGGATGGGTTGAAGGTTGTTGAGAAATCAGTTAAGCGTGTTCGAGCTGCTGTGAGGTTCATTAGGCAATCTCCCAGTAGGTTGCAAAGATTTCAAGAATGTGTAGTTGCTGAAAAAATTGAGAGAAAGGCTTCTTTGTCTCTTGATGTCCCTACTAGATGGAACTCCACTTATAAGATGCTTAGGACTGCATTAGTTTATGAGCATGCTTTTACAAAATATAGCAAAAGAGACCCTTATTATAATGTGGAGTTGGCTAAAGATGATGATGGTGACAGACCTCCTAACTCTAATGACTGGAAACAAGTTAAACACTTGTTAGTTTTTTTGGAGGTTTTCTATAATACTACTTTGCGTTTGTCTGGTAGTTCTTATGTGACATCCAACTTGCATTTCTATGAGATTCTGGATATTCATAGTACGTTAAGTGAATTAGAGGAAGTTGTGGAGACCATTGATAATGATGAGGAAAGTGAGGATGTTAAGGGGATTGGATTTTCTACAGTTACAAACTTCAGAGAAATGGCTAAGAGGATGAGGATGAAATATGAGAAGTACTATGGCACACCGGAGAAAATGAACCGTTTGGTGTATATTGCTCCCATCTTTGATCCTAGGTGCAAGTTGGAAGGTGTTCAAGTCTCTCTATGTGATGTGTTTGGTGAAGAACAGGGTAGTACAATAGTTTTAAAAGTGAGAGAGAAGTTAGAAGCTTTATTTGATGAGTACTGGGAATTGTATAAGCCAACGACTCCTCATACTGGGCAAAGTGGTGAGGTACGACCTGAAGTTGAGGAGGGAGTGCAGGGTAATACATCTAGTGGAGGTTCCTCGTTTTATCACCGACGATTAAAAAAGAAGTTAAAGGGGCCAAATGGAGGAAGAGGAATCACCAAGACGGAGTTACAAAAGTACCTAAATGAGGGACTTGAAGAGGATGAAGTGGGGGGAGATGTGTTGGGATAGTGGAAAGTACATGGTCCTCGGTATCCTGTGCTTACTCATATGGCTCGTGATGTATTGGCCGTGTCAGCTTCTACGGTTGCATCAGAGTTGGCATTCAGTACAGGATGACGTACTCTTGATTCGTTCAGAACCTCTTAACTCCAAAGGTAAATGATTAAGTGGTATATTTCTTTACCTTGTGTTATAAATTTACAACTTATCGATCTTGTGTTGACTTATAAATTTTGTTTTATTTGATTGAGAGAAGATGGTTCAAGCACTTATATGTGCACAAGATTGGCTGCGGCCAGGTAGTATATTAGATATTGATGATTATTTTGATGAATTACGGGGCCTTGAGAAGGGTAATTTTCACCTTTTCATTTCTTTTTTAATTTCCTCTATATGGTTCATATGATTACATGTTCTAATTTTTTTTTTTGTTCTTTCTATTGTGTTTATTTTAGGCCTTGCTCAATTGAGTAGTAAGGATAATGTGATTGATATGGGTGACACTTTGAACATTTAATATTGAGGTAATTTTCTTTTATATGGTGTTACTTTCCTTTCCGCTAAAGTAATTGTTGGTTTTATATTTACTACATTTTTATTTAATTTACATACTAGCTGGATGCAAGGTAATTTGAACTCTCTTAAATTTAGCTTTAACAAGTATGGAACAAAGGAGCTCAGGAGTTCTTATGAATTGTCTCAACTCATTTCCATATGGTTTTTTAAAGGTTGACAGATATTATTAGGTAGCCTATTAATTTATGTGTGCCTCAAAGTTGACTCGGAAGGTGGATCATTTCCCCTGCTGAAGTCATTGTTCTTTGGTTACTTCATTCAAAGTGGCTGCTTGACACACAAACATTTTGGATTCCCATTTTTTCCCCCTTTGCATTGGTTAATGAAATTGAATCAGTGCCACCAACCACTAATGTGCCTCAGGTGCCTTGTTGCATATGAAGATTGCTTTGTTATCCTGTGGCTGTGGGTGGAGTATTAAGTAGCAGGACTGAGTTCAGTACTCATGAGAAGGGATTGCTAATTTCAACTCCATTTTAGGCATGATGTTAAAGTAAATTCAGTGATCAATTGAAGGCATTGGAAAGGCTGAAGTGTTTTCATGTTTGTGCCTGATTTGTCTTTGAGATTGGCATCACGTCAGCATCAGGCCATCAGCATTCATTTCAAGAACATCTTTTGTAATTAATGTTGTGTAACTTTGGTTATGTAATTCATTTTTAAGTATATGTAGTTGGTCGTGTATAATGTATTAAAGTTTAGCAGTTTTGGTTAAGTGAGCAGCACAGCACTGTCAGCACAATAGGTTCATTGGTTCAAATTCAATAAGCAGGTTAATTCTGGATTTTGGTGCAGTGTTGCCTGAGGACCGATCTGGACTCGGTCCGGTCCGGTCCGGTCTGGGTTCTGATCGGTCCGGTCCAGTCCAGGACCGACTCCAGATCGGTCCGGTCTTCGGCCCAAGATTTGACACATTTTTGGTCCTCGGTCCAGCCGGTCCGGTCCGGTCTGGTCCGGTCCTGGACCGATGAACACCCCTAACCAAACGTATACGCTAGGTTAAAAGGTTCTTAACAGTCTTCTAACTAAGAAATTCTAGCTGCCTGAGTCCTTGTTTTGGCCTAAAAGAGTCTGCAGTGACCTTTGGCTAACTAGAAATAGACCTTCCTTGTGAGATATTATAACATAATTGGGTACACTTGTTGGGAACCCTTGACTTCTTTAATTACAACCTAAAGCTAGTCACACCCTTATTATGCAATAACATAAAATAATTTGTAGTTCCTTTCGATCATATTAACCCCTCTTGCTTTGCAAAAATTGTTCAATCATCTTAGCAATACATCATTACTTGTCTTTTGCATCATTGAATTATTCTGTGACATCAATCTGTATATGGAATCACTATCATCGACGTGAGATTTGTCTCTTTAGCCTTCGCTAATCTTCCTTGCTCAATTTACTTCTTGTCATCACCCTTTCACTAATAGTATGGTCTTTCTTGCTAACAACTAATTTCAATTTTTGTTCTTCCATTTTGCTGCTAATTTCGAATATGTCACATTCAAAAAGGGGTCTTCCCCTTTCATATAGGTGAACACAAGGTAAATATGCTTAAGAGCAAAGTCTATTCCTATTTATAGTACTTCAAACTCTTTTCTTATACCTCTCTAGGGATGTTAACTATGTGTCCTCATGAGTAGGACTTGAGCCTTTATGGCAACTCCTTCGATATAAGATCATCTTGTTCCTTACATCATTTGCCACCTTCCTATTGTGCTTCTACAAGCGCTCCATTCAACTTTATAGCCTGGACCCTTATTTTTTCTCCCCTAATCCTCGGAATAAATTTGGAACCACTATGACTTATTCTTGTTGTAATCACACAAACCTCTATGTGGATTTCTACATAACTTACGAAAGGTACCTTTGTTAAGGTCCTATTTTGAATATCCACACCTTGGTTTTTGCAGATGGGTAACTTCACAGTCTGATATCGGGTTAAATACTTGTACATACTATTCTTTACAAACAAGGAGATTTGATCTACCCTTAAACTTTAATCATAACTTAAATAGTCTATTTTTACTTGTTGTCTGGCCTCCTAATCATTCTATCTGCCTCATGGCACTATTTTCTTTACCTATCATTTTGTAATGTACCATATGTTTCTATCATTAAAATCTTATGTCTGTAATATTTTCATTACTTTCAGCCATTAATTTGTTTCTCCATTAGTCATCTTGATTTGCTCATTGGCATCATCTCTTTGTTGTTGCATGCCTTCTTAATCTGGAACATTTGCTTGAAAAGAATTTTGACTGATACCTAAATCTTGCCAATTAAAGTTTGTATGTTGTATTAATGCCCTTTCTTCTAACATTTCTCATGTTTTTTTGATTTGCCATATCTTTAAAATTTACTTCTTTCCAATGTTACTTAATTTCTCCCTTTATCCTAAACCTCAAGAATGCTTATACCTTCTTTATGGCATTATTCCCTAGGTACTTGAAACTTGTTGCTAGATATAGAATACTTCCTCCTATCATTTTAAATGGTTGTCCATATTTCGATGCTTTTGATTTTCATCATCTTCTTCTTCAATTTGCAAAAAAGAGTATCCACACATATATCTTCCACACTTTTATTCATAATAATATGCCTATATAGCTTATTCTAAATCAACGATGCAATTCAGTTATCACTAGTGAGGGTGACTATGATTGTTGTAATCTCACAATTCCGATTGCTTTTAAATTCTCATCAATGAACTTCACTCTTCTCTATCCAATCTCATTACTTTGTGTGAACTAGTTTTATGTGAGCCAAGGCATAACCCTGCAAATCCATATTCTAATAAATTTGTTCTACACCATGCTTGCCCAAATCTACCAATTGCACTTGCCATATTGAGTGTAGCTAAAAGGCCACCTTGTTGAGACTCCTTCGTTATTCTTTTGTTTGTAATTCAATTGCTAAATCCAAATCTAATGGAGCTACCTTTCTCTTTTGAATGGTTCAAACTCTTTCATTCAAACCTCTCTATCGCTGTATTTATTTCCCTATATTGGAATCATGATTATTCCATTCCTTGTAATATTAGTACTATAATTATTATTTGGCATTTAATCATAACTTGGTGTGAAGATTTTAGAAACAGTCCACCTCTTATTCCTTGCAATGCTCAAGTAATCCCAATTCATTTTCATTTATGTGGTGGTCTAAACAAAATTGATTGGGCAATGAGAATTCTTATAAAAAGCTCATTAACTGAGCAAATAGCCATGTTTTCCTATTTTGAATACTCTAATCTTTTTTTATTTGATAAACGACACAATTTAATATTTAATTTAACCTCTTAACTATCAGTCCTTATTGAGGTTGGGTACAACACTCATGTTTGACCTTGATCAGCGTCAAGAGGTGTCGACTATCTGTTGGTTCTTCTTATGAGTCATAGTTACAAACCATGATGCATAAGGTCCTCTATATTGGATTCTTGATCAATTCTTAGCTGCCTTTATTCTAGCCATTATGTGACAATTTCTCTTTTATCAATCATGTCTGATTTTGTTGTGCATTTCTTCTTGTAAGTAGTGACCCACTTGGTTACCATTTTCAATATTCTTGATTTTGGGTATGTTCATTTTAGCATCAGATTTAGACTTAAAGTAAACCTTTGACTAAATTAATAAGGAGTAGCTATGCAAGTAAGCAAGTTAGAATTACAAGGTAGAGTACAAAATATCCCATATGCTAGTCAAAAAGGAACTATAGACTCAAGCCACATGATGATATCAAATCTCTAGACATAATTGATCATTTGATCCTCAGTGTATATGAGATACAATCAAGAGCACAAATGAGGCTTTTTAAGAAGGGTGATATCTCAAACAATGTCTAGTGGTATTGGAGTGAGTTAGCTAAAGTGTTGATGACACTAAGAAGGTAAGGAAGATTTCAAGCCTTCTTTTGGCAAGCTTTACAAAAAGCTTTGGAACTAAATTAAATTTTAGTAATTCATATCAGCCCGAGACCGAACCACATGCTAAAAGGGGTGAATCAAATCCTAGAAGACATGTTAAAGACATGCATGCTTGATTTTCAAGGGAAGTGAGAAGATTTCCTCGGGTGAAATATTTATAGAACAACAGTTACTAGTTTGCGATTAAAATAGCTCCTTTTGAGGTGTTATAGGGAAAAAATGTAGAACACTATTATGTTTGAGTGAATTAAATGAAGCACTAACTATAGGATCAGAATAATCTAGGAGAATACCGAGAAGGCAAGGAAAATTCAGAAACACATCAAGGCTACTTAGAGCCACAAAAAAGGTATGTTGATGAGAGGAAAAGACCCCTCAAATTTCAAATAGGAGATAAAGTGTTCCCAAAAGTTTCACTAGTCATGGAGGGTGAGGAGGTTCAATGAACACAAAAATATTTTCAAGAATATGCGCAATGTTTTCATGTTTCATACCTTAGAAAATATATTTCAAACCCATATCATGCATTATGATAAAGCCCATAGAGGTGGTGGAAAATCTAACCTATGAAGTGCAAACAGTGCAAACACTAGATTATAGAGTTAAACAATTTCTGGATTAGAGTATTCCTCTAGTCAAGATTTTATGGGCTAACCATACATCATCTGAAGCCATCGAGGAAACAAATGAGGACATAAGAAACCAGTACTCATACCTATTTGAGGTAAATTCAAGATTTCTATTTGCAAGTTTCAAGGACAAAACTTATCTTAGGGGGCCAAGGTTGTAATAGTCCAAACCTAATTAATGTTGATTCCTCTACTAAATTCAATTTAAATTTTATTAAGTTGAGCATCGCATTTCAATTTAATATTGGAAATATTTGTACAATTTCAGGTTGAGACGACAACTGACCTAAAATAAAATTTAGTCATGCCCATATTAAATTACTCCTAATTTACAAGTGAATACATAAATAAGTAAATAAATAAACAAAAGTTGACCCATTCATGAAAATGGGTAATTATGGTATGCATATACACAATTTATTCACCCACAATATACAAATGAAACCGAGATATTAGCGAATAAAATAAAAACAAATGTAAAGAATAACTTAAAATCGATATGGGTAATGTTTAGCCCACATATCTACTACCTAAAAAAAATCAATGAATAAAAAGGAAAAAGGGGAAAAAAGAAATGAAAAATCTAGAATTAGGGGAGGTTTTATCAAATTAAATTAATAATTTTTTTTAAAAAAAAAGAAACAAGGCCCAAACACCGTCCCAATCAACCTCCCTTCCCCTCCCCCCCAATCTCAATCCCCCCTACATTCAACCCATCCCTTGCCTCTCTCTGTCTCGCATGCGCGTTATGCACCTAGACATCGCCACCATCACCCACTTCTCTTGCTTCCATCTTGAGGGGTTTGAGAAGGTGAAACCTAAATTCCATTTTTCTAATTTTCATCTTCTAATCTTTTAAATTAGTTACTAAGTGTGTTTTTAATTTAGTTGAGTTATAATTTGTACGGATTTGGAGTTAATGTTGATAATTTTGATGATTTGAGTGAGCTAGTATTGTAGGCGTTCATGGAAAACTAGGGTTTAAGCTTGGGTGGGGGTATTGTGTTCATAACATTTAGCCAATGCATTTGGATGATTTTTATTGAGGTGGAATGAGGTTGAAGATGGAGAAAGGGGATAAAACTTTTGGGGAGGGGGGTGATAATAATAACCTAATATGTATTTTGTGAAATTAAGGTGGGATATTCTTGTGAAATTCCAATAGATTTAGTGATTTAAGAGTTATGTTGATGCTCGAGATTGAAGAGGAAAATGATGGAGGGAATTGTGATTGAGAAAATTTGAATTTTAAACTTGTCTTATGTAATTCTTGGAGTTAAATTAAGGAATTAAATGGACTTTGAAGTGAAATGGGATGGTAATAGTAATTAAGAGAAAAGGGAGAGCTTGATTTTTGATGACACAATTAAAGCAATGAGACTAACGGGTGGAAGTAGGGTGGATGGATCATTTAAGTGTTTTGAAATAAAAAGAGATGGATAGAAATTGATTTATAGTTAAGAAGGACAAAAATGACACAATACATGAAGTCCAACCCTCCCAATTGGTAATCAAGGTCTAATAAAGAATTAAAGGATTGAATGCTTCTCAGTTTGAACCCTGCTACATGTACTTGACATTGAAAAATGAATTTAGAAATCGCAACCCAAACCCAGATGAACTAAACCCTCTTCTGGGTACCCCTTTACAATTACTAATAATATTATTACCTGTAATAATAATTACAACGATAATGAAGGAATGATGTGGATGACAAGAATAATAATGATAATTCCAATAGTCATAATAATTATAATGATAGGAGTCATAATATACGAAAATGACTACATTGATGTCGATAATCATAAAGATAGTACAACATCTAACAATGGCAATAACAACCATATCACAAGGGAATGGCATAATACAACCAATGTAACCAAATAATAATAATAATAACAACAACAACAATAACAACAACAATAATAATCTCATTAATACTTGATGATAAAAAATTGCGCAAATATTCAAAACGGGCGAAAAAATCAATTTATATAATTAAATAAAGAACAAAGAAAATTGCAAATTGTTTATTGATGTGGTGATTAATACATTACTTGAAACTCTACCAATTGTTGAAGCAGAACCAACCCCATTTCTGTCTTTTCAACGTCATAAATAATTATTTCATGAAATGCGAGAGATTTTAAAGCTCCAGGTATGTTCACTATCTGTATCTTTCAAATATTCACATGTTTTATGAGTGCCAAAGTCTCGTACAAATGTTTAATGAATCATTTTCAAGCATCGTTTTGGCGCATAATTAAGTGGACCCACGAGTTATCAATTATACGGGCTTAACCCTTCAATTCATCTACGTGGCCTTAGGTCAGGCTTTCCGATCAGCCTGACAAGTGTACACCTATTCAAAGATCACATGGTGCACATGAGTTAATTAGTTTGGGTTCCACTTCCAAACAATGATGGGTAAATCAATTTTACTCTCAATCTCTCTCTCTCTCTCTCTCCCCCCCCCTTCCTTCCTATTTTCGAACTAAAACGAATTAAAATACAGGCGCCCAACTAAATCGTTCTAAAAATTTACTTTGCAGTAACGGGTTAAACGTATTAGGTCTCATCTCATTCTTCGAAATATGTATCAGTGAGCAGACATATCCTTAACAAGGTCGAAGGAATCAAGAAGTGGAAGTAAAATCTTGTGTCTTTGCTAGCTGACGCCATTAGAAGCTCATAGTGAATTCTGGTTTAGCATGAAGAGTTGAGTAAGCATGTCTAAGGTGGATTATATTGGGAGACACCTAATCTAGTTATAATTGAATTATGTAAAGGTAAATTTGTAGTTAGAAGTTGATTTGAATGCCTTCAATTTGGTGGGACTCGGGAATGTGACAGTGTTTTCAACAAAATCGTGTAGTTAATATATAGCCTTATTCGACCTAGACCATGGTAATGCCCCTTATCATTAAGACTTTTGCTGCAACTACGATAGTAAGTGGTTAAAAAAAAATAATTGGGTAATCAGCATTTAGCAGCGTTCTAGTTTCGACAAAGTATACTTGTTGATGGAGGTATCACTCATCATTGAGGAGACGGTCAATCACGTACTACTTATTTTTGCCCAACATATGTACTACTTTGCATGGTGCAATTGATGTGACTAGATGATGAGAAAGTAGTTTCTCGTAGGAAAAATGACAAATAGTATTAGCAATCATACTTTGTAATAGAGATGTTTGAAGCAATAAACTCAGTTATGGAGAGGGAAGAAAGATACGATGAATTAAAAAGAGAGCGCAAACATATGAATTTTTCTCCTTTTAAATTAAGATTTTAATGGTTATATATGTTCATTAAAATAGAAAAAGCAAGCATATGTACTAGGTAAATAAAATTAATTTTCACATAAAAACATATATTAAAAATTAGCCTAACTAAAATATGTCAGTCCTAACCCTAATGGGTTTGATCCAAACAGATTCAAATCCTAGAATCTTATCGAAAAACATATTTTTCAGGGGGTACAAAGTCGGATTATTGGGCTGGTATATTTTTGTCGCATCTAATTTTTTTTTATTTTCTAATTGCAAATGATAGTCTTCACTGTTACTCTTTCTTTCAATGTTTAACCATCTTAAATATCCTCAAGTCTCTGTCGACTAACATATATCTCGTTCCTAGATGCCCTCACTCTTGAAGGAAATACCCCTGCACTTCTAACCTGTGGTTTCCAATGTCGGTGGTACTTGTAGGTCGAAGACAGTCATCTTTTCTCTGTTTTTGGCTAATTCCTCCATCATTTTCCTTTATTTTTTGTGTGTAAAGTGTCTTCTTTTTATAGTATGGCAATTTGAAAGTATTATATGCCCAATTATGAGATTAGGTTATCATAATCTTTAATTATGTACTTTATTTGAATATGAGAACTCCCACCAAGTCATCAACACAAGTTGCACTGGCTTCAATTGCACAATTAGTTTACCGAAGATATCCTATGCTGAAATCTGAGGAATGATACAACACCAAAGCAAATAGATACAATAAATGACAGTAAAAATCTTCAGAGGCAAATGAACCATCGCTCACAATTAGCACAATGTAGCCAAGCAGCATACAAGTACGAAGTAAAACTAACTTTATGTTGCAGGAATTTAAGTTGCAATGCTTTGCTTACTGCACTTATGTCTGACAAAATTTTTCCTGTTGTTTTTTTTGTTTTCAATTAAATGTTTAGGAAAAATAAAGCAACATCTGATGGGATTTTAGATTACACTTAGTGTGTCAAGCATCTTTTTCATTTATGTTTGTTTCGTCTTTGTTTGTTCTTTCTTGATCGAATGTTTACCAGATGAATTATCTTAAGATACTAACTTGGATCTCCAATAGTTTCCGATATCTTGAGTGCAATCCTCATTATCAACTGTTAATCTTCTTCACAAAGCCTTCAGTAGACTATCAAGTATTCCTTTTAAAGAAAGTATGACAAATTTTTTGGTCTCTTCCAACTAGGGATGACAATAAAACCCGTATTCGTTTAAAACTCAAAAAACCCGCCCCGTTTATAACCCAAATGGGTGACGAAAATGGGTTTCAAATGGGTATGGGGTGGGTTTGAGAAAAATGGATACGGGTACGGGTACGGGTACGGGTACGAGCTTCACCCGCCCCATACCCGAACCCGCCCCGTACCCTTTTTTTATTAATTTAAAAAAACCTAATCTGACTTAATTAATCAAGCTTGGCAGCCCAAATATCCAGCCCAAATTTACATATCTTACTAGTGGATAGATAATCTATGCTCCTCATGTGAATTGTTACTACTTGTTGTGACCAAACATTATGGCAGGGGATGCTTAGTAGGCGTTCAACAAAAACGTATTGATGACTTGTTGAATTTACTAATATTGAATTCAAATATGGGTTTAATATGGGTATTAATTTTTATTTCCTATACAAACCCGAATAAAATCCGCAAACCCGCAAAAACCCGGTACGTAAGGATATGGGTGTAGTTTTTTAATACCCGATGGGTAAGGGTACGGGTATGGGTACTATTTTCGAAAATGGGTACGGGTACGGGTAGGGGTCAACCTGCCCCGTACCCGCCCCGTTGCCATTCCTACTTCCAACAGTGAGCTGACGTAAAACAACGTTATAAGGAACGACGTGTGTTCACTTGTTTCAAGTTAGATTTTTTTTTTTGGGATTGTAGTTCTTTGTGCCAAATCTCTTGAAATCAGCCTCTATACGGGCAGAATTGCCGGTAGAGGTAAGGTTGCCTACAGATGGATCTCCCCAAGTCCTGCGAAAGCGGGACCATACTGGGAGGTGGTGGTGGTAGTGTTGTTGTTCTTTGTGCCAAATGTGCATTTTATATTTTGGATGACTTAATATTATTGAATGACATTCATCATTTTTGTTGAGAAAAAAGAAAATTCGGAAAAAGTGCATGCATGTGTCATGCAGTAAACGAGCTTGCTTGCTTCAAAGAATGTGCAGCGGGAGGTTGTCGAGCCAAAACTCGACTTCCACAAATAAGCAGCCGGCTCGCGATCCTGTGACGGTCCACTTGTCGCACATGAGCTGTGGTTTACGAGCGGCCCGCTCCTCTTTTTTCGGCCTTATTGATACCAAAACAATGTCGTTTTGGTGTGTTGACTTGCATTTTTTACCATTACATGGGCTTGGGTTTTTATGGCCTATGCATATATTGACTAATGCTGGATTGTGCTTTGACAGTTGGGCTGAGCCCTTGTTTTTCTTTTGGGCTATTTTGGAAGAAGTTTTTTGGATAAAATTTGATTATATCTCCTTCAAAAATGAGCATATATACCAATATTTTATGGACTAATATTATTAAAATCAATATATATGTATTTTTAATTTATTTACATATTTAATAATGATTTATTTGGTCATCATTTTTGGAATATAGACAAACTATTTTTATTAATTTATGTAACTATAAATTATTTTTTGAAGGTAGAAAAATTATTTTTATCAACTTAAACGATACCACTTTATAAAAAAAATAAATAAAGTACTTTGTGTGGTAGAATCCATAAGAATTAATTTATATAGTGAGATAAAATTTTAAATATTACATTAGAGAGAGAAAAGCTTATAAGTTAAAAAATTGAATCATAAAATAGTATGAAAAGAATAAAATCGTACTCATGAGCCAAAAAATTGGCTGAGCAATGCATGTGCGCTCATGTCTCATCCCTCACCCACATGGGCATTAAGAAACTCTGACGGCTATTCGCGTGCCTTCACGCAATGCTGATCTAGTTTCATCTATTGGTCTGTCAACGTCACGCGCCATCTTCAACGAGGTTCACATCACAGTGCACTCTTCTTCATTGTGACTGGCCTCGGCACTCAGCAGGCTCACATCGACGGAGAGTGTGCGAGTTCGCACAGATTCAATCATTGTGACAGGTATGGCTTCCTAAAACACTAGCTCTTTACTCTTTTCAATCCTAGCATCATCATCATCATCTTGCTCAATTTGTTGAAGCTAAATTAGGGTTTTGTTCATTTGCTTGTTTAATTTTGTACTGTTGAGCTCAGAAATGGGTTTCAGATTAGGGTTCATTTAGGATGTGTTGTGGCCAATAGGTTCAGTGGGGCTGAGGGTGTTGATTGTTGTTTGAAGGAGAGGCACAATTGGGCTGATAACAAAGTTTGCTCAAGGAAGCCTTTCGAAGGTCTTAAGTCAACTTTCCTGTGAAAAACCCCCAAAATCTGCTTCTCAGGGAGCTGAGATCTGGTTTAGAACTGGATTTTAGTAGATTTGAGGTTGCATCTGAGGATTCTTTCACCTTCAATCGTCCCCTTCAGGGTTTTAGTAAATTTGGTCGTTGTGATATGGTGTTGAGTAACAGGATGGCTGGTGAAGGAGGCTTTCTGCAAGTTGACAATCGGGTTTCAGTTCGTTTGGGTTATAAGACGAAGAAGGAGAAGCGGCAGTTGAGGAAAAGGCTGGAGGCAGAGCTGAATTTAGTTCGAGGTTTAATGAAGAAAATTGAATGTAACGGTAGTAATGTAGGATCGTGGGGGAATGATGCTAATAATGATGCGGGAAAGTTGAAGCGAGTTCACTCTGAGGTTGGTTCAGTCAGTTGGCATGAAGCTAGGCCTGTAGATCAACTGAGTGTTACAGTTGCAGAACATAGTCGAGGCATGAGTGACAATCTTGACAAAGAAAAGTGGAACACTAAAGCAAGTCAGTTTAATGAGAGTGTAGATTTCATTCTGGCTAAGGACAAGACCCCACCTTCTGAACAGACCAAGAACTCAAAAGGCACAGGGAAGAACAATGGGGAATCTGGATCAGGGTTTGGAATGGGGAGCTCTTCAAGTAAGGTATTCAAGAGCTGTAGTTTAGTGCTGGACAAGTTGATGAAGCATAAGCATGGGTGGGTATTCAATGCTCCAGTTGATGTGAAGGCCCTAGGTTTGCATGATTATTTTACCATAATTAAGCATCCAATGGACTTGGGTACAGTGAAATCCAGGGTAAATACCAACTGGTATAAATCTCCTAAAGAATTTGCTGAGGATGTGAGACTTACTTTTCATAATGCCATGAGGTACAATCCAAAAGGGCATGATGTCCACATAATGGCAGAAATATTACTGAAAATATTTGAGGAACAGTGGGCAAGTATAGAGGCAGAATATCTGCAGGATTCAAGAGCTGCTGCAGATTCTGAACTCAACCTTGTGACTCCAGCATCAAGAAAGGCTCCTCCACAGCTGCAGCAGTTGCTACTCCCTGCTGATGTGACCAGGACAATGGATAGATCAGAATCGGTGACAAACCCTGTTGGTCCCATACAGAAAAACATGAATTCCACCCCGTCAGGCAGGGCTCCTGTTTCAAAGAAACCAAAGGCCAAAGACCCTCATAAGCGGGATATGACATTTGCTGAGAAGCAGAAGCTTAGTGCTGACCTACAGAATTTGCCATCAGAAAAGTTGGACAATGTTGTGCAGATTATTCGGAAGAGGAATCCTTCGCTTTGCCAAAATGATGATGAAATAGAGGTGGACATTGATAGTGTTGACACTGAAACTCTCTGGGAGCTGGACAGATTTGTCACGAACTACAAGAAGAATTTAAGCAAAATCAAGAGAAGAGTTGAGCTGGGTCAGGTTAGAGAAGAAACTGAAGCAAACCTACCTGAAAAGGTGAAAAATCGAGCCTTTTCCTTTTTTTCCTTTTCCTCCCATGTTTTTCCTACAGAATTGTTCTAGTCTGTTCGATTCTCTAATGCATGGCTATCGCATCTATATCCAGCACGAAGCTTCATCCTTATTGAAGACACCAAAAGAAAAGAGTAAATCAGGTATATGGTTTCTCAATGTACAAATTTGAAATTATCCATTTTTTTGGGCCTTCGGTAATCATTTTTTGTATGGAATAGAAGAGAAGAATGCACCCTCAGCTCCTTCTGTTGAAGATGACAAGCAAGGCAGGAATGTGAATCAATCAAACAATGCAAGAAGCTCAAGCAGTAATTCAAGATCCTCGTCGAGCGGTAAAATTTGCATTGTTGCCTTTTCTAATGTATTTTGTGATGAATTTTTGGGGTCAGAGTGAGATGAACCAACCTTTTTTTGGCCAGTTATTTTGAAGTATATTTGTAATACCTTCTTCACCTTGCAAATTACTGCAGAATCAGATAGCGATTGTTCTTCAGAGTAGGGAATCTGATGCAGGTGGCCTCTTAGAATTTCAGCTTACTTTATAGGTAAGAATAGTTTCATATCCTGAAAACATGGCTGTTTCTCTTGTATTTTCTTTAGCTGGAGAAATCAGCTCGAGATACCAGTTGAAAAAGCTTCTGTTCCTGCTCCTCCCTTCAAGAAATTGATTTAGATTACTGTCTTCTTCCTCAAAAGGCTGACCAATCATTAAAAAGTCAATATTTTAAATGCGATGGAAAATATTATCGTTTTGGTCTTTTAATTTCTTTTTCTAGTGTTTTGGCTAAAGGATCTGTTCATGAAGTAGGGATCTTGCTTGGTAAAAAGTTCTATATTGTTTCCCAAGTTGCTTCCTTTTATTTGCTTTGGTCAGTGACCGCACGGAAGATCTGCAATCCAACAAGAGCTTGGGTGTCAAAGAGAGTTTGTGTGCATATGCTATTATGCTTTTCTTTCTCTGTAGAATTTTCTTAAAGACTGTTTTTCAGTGACCTTTTGTGGAAAGGAAATTAACGTTTTCCACTGTTTATATAATTTTAAAACAAGTGCAGTCAAATAGAATTATGGATTTCATGCCTTTGCAGCAATAATATTTTATGGATCCCCAACATTGGGTTCTAATGGGGCAAGATGTATATTAGCATATCCTTGTCCTAAGTGGACAAAGAGGTTGCCCCTCACAGACGAAATGTTTTGGTTTGAAAGTAGGGTGATAGGTGGTGGTAATAGTTTGGTACAGCTTTGTTGGCATCCCAAAGAAGGAAACAATTGAGGGTTCTAATTGATCTCCCTCTTCCCATCCTTCCAATGAAGAAAAGGAGGCAAAAAGTGCATTTTGTAGTGGCGATCTATGTGAGCTATCATATTATAAATTCGTGCTAGCTCCTCTTCCACCCTGTATTTACAAAATATAGTGCAGTATGAAGGCCATTTGATTAGAGAACAGAATAATACACATTTGGTTGAAAGGATTCACTCAATACTTCGTTAACTGGTCATGATTGATCTAGGTGCAAAAAAACTTCTCAATAATTGACTAATTTTGTGCACTTTCCCTTCTTTCCTGAAAATATTGAGCTTTCACACGCAATATGCTGCTTATTCAATGTTTTTCTGTGAAAGTCTTGGGTGGAATGGCATATGCGTGTTCAGAGACTCCTTGTAGATGCCGGGCGTGGCTTTCAGCAGTGGGGGATCGAGAGAGTTTGTATAAACATGTCTCGGTTTTGAGCTTCATCAGAATTGATAACTAGCAATTAATTTTAATGGGTGTCCACTTTAAAATTTGTGCGCCTTGTATAAACTTGAATAATTTTTTCGGCCAGCAATTTCTGGAAGATCGTCCTCAAGCAACATTTGTCCTCCACTGGTTGTGGTCCTTGGGGAATTTACGGCTGCTGCCCCGGCGGGGGAGATTGGATGATTGATGGCCATAAATTTACAGCTAACAGTTCATGGTGTTTGAGTTTTTATAGTGGGCCTTCTTTTCTTTTGTGAAGGGGAAGCAAACCTGAACCAATGACCTGACCAAAATTGAGATGATGTGAATCTGAACTGAATCAATTAGGCAGGCTCCGATCATAGTGAGTAGCTTATTGGTAGGAAGTGAAACTATTAATATAGTCACTGCATATGCACCTCAAGGAGCCTGGGAAACACCGGTCTGGATTTTGCTCTATAGGTAATTTGAGTTTGTTTTTCATCAGAGTCTGTTCACTCTGCTGCCTAGTTGGTTTAGCTTATGGAAAAAAGCAGTTTATTTATCCTGTTAATTGGACACCAGAGATGATAGAACTAATGGATGAGATAAATCTTGCATTCTTGCACGTGTCCGAGTCAATATTCATGCACCCTTTTTTCCACCCAACCTTCATGACGTGGTATTGCCAGTGGAAAGTAGGTTCTCTTGACCACAACACCACTAAGGGCATGATGTCCCTTTCAATTGGATTAACTGTGTAATTTAGCTTAGTTTAGCTTTAAAAAAATGAAGAAATCAGGAGCTGGCAAAGCTGTAGAAAATTAAATGAGCAACAAAAACATTTAGAAATTTGTACATAGGTCTGCAAAGAAAAATGATTGCAATATATTATTTATTCTGTAATCATGTAACTATAATTAGTTATTTGGGTGAACTAATTTACATCCTTAGCTTATTAGTACTATTTTTTTTTTTTTTAAAAAAAAAAGAGATGCTTTGATTTACACTTAACAGTGATGCTAATGTTAATTTTACCAAGGCACATTGATGAGCACCACATTGGTAAATGCGATTACCAACATTACAAAATTTCCAGAATGGCACATTTCCCAATATTTTCAATGAGACAACAGACTTTCTCTTCCAAGGTGGGGTTTATACATTGAGTTGAAGGAGAGGCTGTTCTAGTGATAGTTCATGAGGGTTGTATTGGTGAGCAGGTATTCCGCATTGGCAACGGTCCGTATCCGCAGCATGTGAAAATCATAAAGGTGGACTAGCGAGGAGTTTGTTAGTAGAGTTTTCCAAGTGGTTTCTTTAGTCGGTAATGGAAGCCATTCCAACAGGACCCTTCTCCTCCCACTACCCCCCCCCCCAAAAAAGGAAAAAACCCGGGGGGGGGGGAACCGAGGAACAGTGAATAAATATATTGCCTGCCTAGTGGTTTATTGCCTGTTTGACACTTTACTGAAGTTTCCTACTCTTACACGATCTGCTGAAATTGGTACTTCCGTAACATTCTGAAATACGTTATAGCTGTCCTAAAATTTGCTTTTGAACGTTGTAGGTGTTGGAGAACTTTGCACAAAATTTCAGCTTTATACGCCAATGTACTGATAGGGGTAATTGTACAGTTCTGACATTCTTATGGCGGTGAGGCTTGATTTGCTGCGGTGCCATGGGCTTCTCCAAAATGTGAATGGTTGCGAACCTTGGTTCTCATCTTGTTTGTTTGTATTTTGATTGTGAAGGATGTTGCTGCCATTTCAGTTGGAGTTAGCTGGAAGCTTTTTGTTTGTGTGTGTACATTGCTAACCAGTGCAGTGCAACCAACCCCTACGGAAGGTATATGTATTTTGTCTAGTGGGACAAAATACATGTGAATTTAGGTTGTTGTAACTCATGTTTCGTGTGTGATCTTCCTTGTGACTTGTCTTTCCAAAGGTTCTTCCACATCCCCAGGTTGAAGTGATTTTTGGCCATCCGATCTGGATTTTGTTTTGCCATTTTACTATGACCGCAACTGTCTTGTGAATGATTCATCTAATTTATAATGACCCTATCTTAGATGGGAAAAGTGTGAGACATGCAAAAAAGTATCTGAGTTACATATCCCCTAAATTGAAGTATGATAACGATGAGGGCACTGATCACAAGATGGCTGGAGAACCCTCTGTAAAAGGCTAAAAATGATCAGTACAAACCCACCTTGCTTGGCCAAGCGGTTAGCAATTGTAATTTCCTACCCCTTCTTTATGAACAATTGTGCACGTCGGGGTGGCTGCTTACAGTATCGGACCTGGTCGGATAGCGCCAAGCATCGAGGGCCACCTCTCTCCATGTTACACTAAATTAAAGAGCCAGTTCTGTCCAATGACATAAGATAGATTTTGGATATAAAGTTACATCGTGGTCGTCAAGATGACAACAATTTTTGTATCCGGATGGAAAGTGGTTGGAAAATTGAATGTTATAACTAAGTACTTAGAGTTTTTACAAAAGAATCATATTATTAGTAATTTACTCTAATTTAATATAATACCTGTATAAATTATAATTGATTTTTGACTGATAATGGTTGATATAATCTGTGACTTCAACTAGTCAACAAATTTTGCAACTTGATAATCAATAATCATTTGTAATTGCTAACAATGTGGTGGTTCTAGATAACCATAATTAACTGCACGAAAGCTACAGCACAGTCTGCACTGAGTGAGCTGGTGCATTGAGTTATAATCAGTCTTATTTAGGTGACAGATGAACCTACGTGAACAGCCATTCATGCATCGACATAATTACCATAAAAAGAACAGCACGAACTGGCTACAGTCTGAGTCACATTCCCTTGTCAATTGACTGCAAATGACATGACATAATAGCCGGGACCAGACATATATCATGTCGCAGCTAGTTAATCAAATTGCAGAAATGTCATGTTTGTAGTGCACAATGCAAATATGCAATCGATAGAATGAAGCTGACAAGCATGCTATACCACAGATTACATTATGCTATGCGCGATTCATGCTAGCCTAACAAACAATATATAAATAGCTGTGCAAGAAGGTATAATGGATACACGCCGGTTCGTGTTTGCTAGTGAGAGTTTGAGGCATTTACACGGACCATAATCCTGCTATAGTATCCTCTGTGTTTCTCTCTTGGCTTGCGATTAATCCCATTTAAACAAGGAGTCACAATTGGTGGTGTATTGTCTCCTTTGCTCCAGAGCAAGCTCTCAACATAAACATGAGCAAATTCTTCAAGACAGCCATGCTCTTGGGTGTGCACAGGAATTATCTGTCTGCTCTTCAAGTCATACTGCTTTAGCAGTTTAGTTCTCAACTGAGAGAACAAAAATCTTCCATCATCAATGGCATAAATATTGTCAACTTTCCCCAAGTCGATTGCATAAAGTTTGGTCCAAGAATTCCCCTTGACTGTCCAAATGCATGTCTCTGTGTTAAAACAATCCACTAAACCAAGTGATCCACAAAGAACAATCACAAAGCTTGAGTACCCTGCATGCTCTAGATTTCCTCTTTGATCTATATCAGGCAACTCCGTATAATGGAAAGTCTCATTACTAACATCAAATGAAATTATATGAGAACCTTTTCCCTTGATGGCTTGTGGACTAGCCAGTGTGTCTTCTCCTAACCAATGAATAGCTCCATTCACCAAAGCCTTGCTGCCACTGCATATCAAGCATGATGTTTTGTCCCAAATGCTCTTCCATGAATTCGCTTTCAGCGAGAAAATCTCAACACAAACGGATGGGCAAGACCCTTCCATATGCCTGACAGCGGGGTCAGGGTATTGAACTATCACCACCTTATGATCATTGATGGAGGAATCAAAGCCAAAACCAACGTGAAAAATAGTACTAATGCTTAAGTGAGAGTAGGCTGGTGGGGGAAGTCTTCGGGATTTTCTAATAGATGGATTACACAATATAAGCTCATTTAATCTCCAATAATTCCCAGTATAAGATTTTTGCTTTTGAATCAACAAAAGTCCATCAATGTAACCCTCAATGGAGAACTTATCCTCAATAGGGAGTGAGAAATTGAGCTCCTGGGTCAGCTTAAATGTGTCCGAACGATGAACCAAGAAGCCATGTTTGTGGGGAATATAGTAATTATTTCGAACAAATAAGATGTGGCTTTTCTCCTTATTGTTTCTGAAGAGACTTTGGTGCATAGACATGAAATCTGGGTTGTCAATTAATGACAAAAATGATTGACATACACACCTTAATCTTACTAGGGCTTTTGCAGGCAGTCTAGCGAAGATTTCCTCGAGTAAATCTAGTGGCACAACCTGATTCCTGGTCAGTATCTTCTGCATCTTCTTTCTCGTCTTCGTTACTTCCATTTTCAAAACCATAAAAAATCTCAAAACCCTAGGGCAAGAAAATGATTCGGGGCCGCAAATATCGTATCTTCAGCTAAAACGATCTGAGCCAAATCAAAGCAAAACAGTGCAGCCGAAATATGCGTAACATAAGAGATATATACAAACTGCACATCTTTGTGAATAAAGCAAAAAATTAAAAAAAAAATATATCATTACGTTTCTCAAAAGAAGCCTCCAAATAAGGGTAGGTTATGGAAATCAGACCTGCCTGAGAACATTCTATTTCGGGCCACGGACGATATATTTCTATCTTAATGGTACACTAATATAAGCACCTTCCCCCCTTCTTATTGGATCCAAAAAAAAGAAGCCTCCAAATAAAATCATATTTCTGCACTATATACATAAAAAATTTCTTTTTTAAAAAAAAAGGTCTCCGAGTAAAACACTGCTTACAATAGTGGTTAGAATTGAATTCACATGAAGGAAACGATGGAGATGAGGCCAACAAAGAAGAGAATTTCGACATGGTCGGTTTCTCTATCAAAATTTATTCGACAAAACCCTGGTGAGACTTAATTTTTCAATTTGTGATTTTTATACGTTTAACCCAAGAACTTATTTTTCAGTGCTCCCTAGAGAAGTTTTCTATTATCTGTGTTACATTGATGGGCTTCTTTTGATGCTGCCACTAAAATTTTGTTAACGTATAAATAGACCCTTGTGGTCTTCATTGGTGTTAGATCGAGGGACTTATTGTTTGCAATCCGTCTATCAGAAAATCGACAAGAATTGGTGCACCACTCATGCATTCTGCCAGTCGTTCTCTTTTCGGTTTTGGGTTTGATTCCTTGATGAAGGATTGTAAGGTGGTGATAATTACATTACGTACCGACTTGTGCAGGATAATTTGCGAAGTATATTGCCAATCTACGTTGATATTTTCTCATTGAGGGAGAATTCATGGAAGAAGTTTCATAAACAAATTTCAATTCAGTCGATGAAGGACCACAGTGTTTTTTTCAATGGCGCCATGCACTGGATATGGCAAGATTTATTGGATCCTTCACTGTCATGGTGTGATGAAGATTACTATATAATTTCATTCAATGTGGGTACTGAGACATTCAACTGTACTAAGCTGCCAAATGATGAGCTAAGGCAGAACGGCCAGATGAACTTAGGTTTCCTTCTGATTGTTTTACATGGATCCCTTGATTAATAAGTTGATCTCGATGTGGGTTTTGCTTCTGGAAAATGAACGAGGATTCTTGTACTAAACTTTATGCAATTAATTTGGGAAGCGATGTTGTTAGCATCTTTCATGTTACTGGTGATGGAAAAGTGTTGTTCAGCTCCAAGTGTCAAACTTTTTAGCCAAACTGGAATGATGTGAAGTTGTATGAACTAGAAAGCGGGAAGATACTTGGTTCTGAGCATTCTTGTCTCGATTCGTCAACAATTCAACGCTAATGTTCTTTGATACTTATGTTGAAAGCTTGGCCTCATTCAAAGGAGACAATGCACAATTGTTTGATTTCACAAGAGAATACAAACGAATTGCATGTGAATGAACAAGTTAGTATTTCCATTTACATTATGATTAAGGCATTGTGTGCTTTGTTTAGTCTTATCATCAAGCATGCGACAGGTGCTGATTAGTTGCCTTCCTGGAAATTGGTACCGTCGATTTTCTCTTGTATTTATATATCAGATAGAATGATTCCCAAGGAAAATAATCCCCTGCCATTCTAAGCAGTCTATTTCTAATATGAAGTTTACTAGCTACTTAGTCTTTTGCTATGTTTGAAGGGTTTTATTTTTTTGTTTTAAGATGTAGAGGAATTTGGGAATTTTCAATAGAGCCTTGAAAACAGAGTCACCTTTTCATAGGGTTTCAAAACTTTTGAATTGCATGCAAATGTTCATCATAACATAACAATATCTCCCAAAAAAATAAAAATTGAAATTAAAATGACAATGTTGATAATAATCAAAACATTATCCTTAGTTTTCTCCATAAAATGTTTTCACAAAAGCCTTCTTCTATAAAATATTTTCACAAAATCTGGTTTTTATAGGTCTCTTGGAATCAGCCTCTCTACGGGCAGGATTGCCAGTAAAGGTAAGATTGTCTACATTTGGATCTCCCCAAATCCCACGAGAGCGGGACCCACACTGAGAGTTGTTGTTGTTGTAGTATTAAAAACCAATGAGTTATAAATTTTCTTTAATTCTTATAGCAATGTCAAACCAGTTAAGAGGACAAACCTAAAGGATATAGTAAAATTAGCACTGACGATGAACATAGTGTAAAAACAATAATTTATATTAAACACTGGGAGCACACAAAATATCAGACAAGCCCGCCTCTACGTGTTTACCAAATGTACTACTACCTATTTTTCTTGATGAGTTTGGTTTATCTATATATTTTTCCCTAGTATTATTATATATTACACATCAATTAATACCAAAAATGATACATGTGTTACAATGGTAACCAAGGATGATGCCGATACTTACCTTACATAATAGAAATGTTTACCAAACATAATACCAATATTTACCAAACATAACACCTATACTCAATTCAATTGCTCACTAAATACAATACGAATGCTCATGAAATTTCTCGGGTATTCACTATAAATCAAATTTAATTAGTTGAATAGAATTCATTCAAAAAATAAGTAAAGATCAAAGTAAATTATAAGCTCATGGTTCTTTTTTGTATGCACACAGTTACCCAAAAAAAAAAAATTGTTTGACTTACTAAAATTTACTCAAAAAACTTAAACACTGAGGTTGATACCACCCAAAATGATATATGTGTGATAATGCTCACCAAATATGATGCTAATCTTCAGGCTAGCATTATCATTCACAATAATGAATTTGGCTTTCAGTCAAAATATACATAGCAAGCATAGAGTTTAAGTATAACCATTTGACTTTGACATTAAATTTAGAGTGAAAGATTTTTTTTCATTTCATTTAAAAAAAATAAAATTCTCTCAAGTTTCTAACTCAAACTGAGTTTTCCATTATTTGTTTCATGTTTAAATATCACGCATTGAAATTAACATTCGCTCTTTGGGATAAGATAAGTTGTACTGTTCAATGAGCGTTTTACGTGGCATAATTGTACGAACTACACCCAAAAGAGGCTTGGTTTTGTAAGTATTTGAGCCCTTCTTGAATTCTTCTAGATAAACTAGAGGTATACACTTTAAGATTTGACATTCGCAGCTATTGTGCCAAGGACCCTTTGATTAAGCCTTAAATAAATCTCACAAATCTGACTTACGATTTAAAACTCCAATTGAAAGACTGGCTCCCATACCTAATTCCAAATTTGAATTAGTCTTATCCAATCTTGACCTAAACCCCAAATTGGTCCAACTTCAAGTTTCATACAAAGTTGTTTTTTTTTTTAAAAAAAAAAAGTTTATTCGACTAACAGTAATCAACTTCAATCGAATGCAATTACATGTGATATAACTACTTGAAGTGCGTGGACCTCTAACTCAAAATAAAGTTTTATTAGATATGGAATTTTCTGTCTGCCGTCTCGCCAACTAACCCTGGCAAGTGGGACTTTTTGCCCTCAATTCGTTAATGAGGCTATGATTGACTTTACATCTTTGAGATGAGGCTTGATCTGTCAACTTTCTTTGATTTGGTTTCCTATTCTCTGAGTGCTTTAGACCTTGGTTGTTTTTTTTTTTTTTTTCGGGCTGTCATTATTCTATGATAAAACTATGGTTTGCGAAGGGAGTTTTTTTTTTTTTTTTTTGGGGGGGGGGGTCGTCGTAAGCATCCTTACTGATAGCCTCAGGTTGGAAGATAAATCAAACCATCAGAAACTTACTGAAGAAGAAGAAAGGGTGGTTGTTTGTCAAGAAGGTGAGTTTGAGGAAAGGTTGGAGCAGATTTTCCTTTGTCTCTTGGGGAAACTACTGGCTGAAAATTATTTCAATGTGAGTGCTATGAAATAGGTGATGAAAAACATATGGAAGCCTACTAAAGGTTTGGTTAGTCGGCAATTGGATAAAAACTTATTCTCGTTTCAGTTCGTTTTAGTTGCAGACAAGGAATTCATCTTGGATGAGGGCCCTTGGGACTTTGATGATCATATCTTGCTTCTTAAGGAGAATAAGGGTACGCATGAAGCAAACTTCTGTTTTTGCCCGGTTCTTAGCCTTGCAAGTTAGGACCTTTTATGCATATGATGAAGCTAATTAATAATGTTGGGCCGATAAGTCTATCAGATTTCAAGTCGACATTGATATTGTTAAGCCTTTATAGGGGGCTTAGGAAAGGGAAAATCTATATGGATTGATTTGGGATATGTTCAGTCATCAGATTTTTGCTATGTGTTTGGACTGG
The DNA here is from genome assembly GCA_029747015.1 of Carnegiea gigantea. Lineage (NCBI taxonomy): Eukaryota > Viridiplantae > Streptophyta > Magnoliopsida > Caryophyllales > Cactaceae > Carnegiea > Carnegiea gigantea. The sequence goes on from JAKOGI010002179.1 coordinate 34,450, forward strand.
TGGGTCACGTTCTCAAAGATGTAGAAGCTAAAAAAATGGAGGAAAAGAATAGTATATGGCATTTTCAAACAACAAGGAAGCCTCCAAGGCGAGGATTAACCTTATTTTTCAAGATAGGGGGAAGTCTTCTGTGTCTACACCTGAGCAAATAACAACTAAATCAGGAGATGACTCGCAGCTGATGACATTTAATGAAGAACTGGACGTGTAAGACAAATGAGGTATTTAAAATGAGAAAGAGTGACTGTGATACTCATCCTACAATGGACAATGCAAGACTTCTTGATGAACTGGCCAAGAAGGATACCTGTTCTTCTAAGAAGGTGGAGGTTGCAGTGTAACCCTGCCTATACTCATGAATCTATTGTGTCTTAACTTTCAGGGGCTCCATGATTCTTAGGTAGGTAAGGACTTCTGTGGGATATTGTAGAGTGTCAAGCCGATCTTGTACTTCCTCTCAGAGACCAAGTTGAGTGGTGTCGGATGCATCAGTTGACTGAAAGGGTTTTGTTTGTGCACGGTTATTAGTTTTTACTGGTGTCTATGTGGATTCAATGGGTAGGTCTGGCATATTAGCACTGCTTTGGGAAAAGGAGGTTCAGGTCTCACTATTGTCTCATTCATTTCACCACCTTAATGCAACCGATGCTTGGAAAATTAGGGGTCGTTAGTGGTGGTTTACTGGCCTTTACAGGTGGTTTGGGACACAAAATAAACTACTTGCAAGCCATTAATTAATTAACGGTTGCCATGGTTGGCGGAGGAGATTTGAATGAAATTATTTATAATCATGGGAAGGATGGAGGTAGACCTATCAATTCAGGCAGACGGGTTAAATATACGGGTCAGGTGTATTCGGGTTCGGGTAAAATACAGGTCGGGTGTATTTCGGGTTCGGGTTCAGGTCTGGGCAAGAAGGGTACCTGTTCTTCTAAGAAGGTAGAGGTTGCAATGTAACCCAGCCCATACCCGTGAATCTATTGTGTCTCAACTATCAGGGGCTCCATGACCCTTAGGTAGGTAAGGACTTCCGTGGGCTATTGTAGAGTGTCAAAGTTGAGCTTGTTCTTCCTCTCAAAAACCAAGTTGAGTGGTGCCAGATGCATCACTTAATTGAAAGGATTTTGTCTGTGCACAGTTATTAGTTTTTGCTGGTGTCCTTAATGGCGGTTTATTGGCCTTTACGGCTGGTCTGGGACATAAAATAAACTACTTGCAAGCCATTAAATTACCTAATGGTTGCCATGGTTGGTGGAGGAGATTTGAATGAAATTACTTATAATCATGAGAAGGATGGAGGTAGACCTGCTAATTCGTGCGGGCGGGTTAAATACGGGTCAGGTGTATTTGGGTTTGGATAAAATACGGGTCGGGCATATTTCGGGTTCGGTTCAGGTCTGGCTAAGAAGGGTACCGGTTCTTCTAAGAAGGTGGAGGTTGCAATGTAACCCTGCCCATACTCATGAATCTATTGTGTCTTAGCTATCAGAGGCTCCATGACCCTTAGGTAGGTAAGGACTTTCGTGGGCTATTGTAGAGTGTCAAGCCGAGCTTGTTCTTCCTCTCAAAGACCAAGTTGAGTGGTGCCGGTGTAAACCTCCCAACCCCTAGGGCTAGGAATATTACATTTTCTTAAATCTTACTTAACTTTTCGAGTGAAACGGATAGAGTTTCGCCTGAAAACTGACCATTTTCCGGGCTAAAAGCCTTACAATAAATCCCTACATTTAATAGAAATATATAAGACTTCTAAAATAAGTTTGACGGCTACGCACCGGAGTCCACAGCTCTACGGGTCACTCGCCCAGAGTAGACCAACCATAAAGTTCAATAATAAAGAAGGAAATCAAATATACAACTCAACGGATTACACATCCGGAGTGCTGGGGTTTACATCCTGAAATGTAACTAACTTTAGCAAAAAGGACATCTGACTAATGAGATGGTTGGCTCACATGGCCATACAGAGTGACTCCTAACCATTATGCATTATATGAACTAAACTGCTTTGTTTATGAACAATTACAATTCTAAGATACATCATATTACATCGTTAAACATGTAAGACCAATTCAATGTGTGCACACATGACACCCTTTTTAAGCAAGGGTAGACTTCAACTCAGCATGAGTAAATCGACTTCTACCTATCACAATAAAAACCTGGGAAAAAGAAAAATAGTAATGGAATGAGCAATCACACGCTCAGTGAGAATTCCCCAACTCCTTAAAACCAAAACCATTTGCAGGTAATAATAATAGATAGTAGTCACGCTGCATTTGTATATTACTATCATATTAGGCAATCATAGTCCCCAAGGAAGGATTATCACCCATAAACTTCATACTATCTACTCAACTTGTTCTAGGCCCTTAATGAGCATACTTTCCTACTAACAAGCATTTAGGCACTTAAACAAGGAAGCAACAAAGATTGAGTAAGATGCTTTCAAACATGCATTTTGAAAACGCAGTGACTCATGATATATGCAAGGAACTTTCTTTCACAGGATTTTAACATTGAGAACTTATATGCTCAATGCACTACAAGGGTATAGCCATACTTTACTTGAGATTTCATTCAAACTATGCTTGGAATCTCATTCATAAGACATGCACAGAATATGCACAGAAAGCTTTCTTTCTTTTTCTTGAAAACACTTTGCTTAATCTCCTGATGCTCATATTCTTTTCAAAAGAATCTCTTTCGTATTGGTCCTTTACTGACCCTTGTAAGCTTTTCGAATCTTATTCGAACTGACCTCCTAATGGCCCTTAAAAATATTTCTTTTTCCTGAAATACTTAAAATGGTAAAATGCCGACTGCTTTTCTTACTTGTTAGGAAAATACTCTGGGCATAAAATCATCATAATGTGCTAGCTGGGTGAGATATATTCTTCACCCCTAGTGAGACTATCGCTCACACTAAGCTTTTACTCCCGGGCGACAACTAAATTGGACCTTAACCCTCATCAGGGTCTCTAGGGTTTCTCACTACTGGAACTACTATTTAGGCTAGAGATTCCCCTGTTTAAGCAGGTTCATTCCCATCTTATTGTCCCTAAGTATGATATCTTAGCCATTTAAAGCGTATGGCTATAGCGGTTAATACGTTTGCTATCTCTTACAGCGAAATCATTTATCATATAACTCACTCATTTTTAAAATTCCTTGGGGATTCCCCTATTCCAGCATATTCACTCCCAAAATTGTACTCGTACAGTTAAAAATAGGCCATCATTTGCTAATAGTTTTGGCTACTACTATTTCAAACCACGAAAAACCTTCCTTTTCAAAATCCCACCCTTACGCATAATTAAGCTTAATGACCTGAAGGAGAGGGGTTCACATGTAACACATTCAAACACTTCATAATTCAACTTGGCAGAAATTGTTCAATGAGCCACACATGGCCTCATAATCCACACGATTGGGGGCAATCATAACCTAGACTCCCTCCTCACATAATATCGGTTACAAAGAACCTCAAAAGCACTCATTAGTTAAACTTCAAGCCATCCAACTGCCAACTTGGATTCAATTTCGTAACCATAGCATGTCATCATAAAATTCATAAGGAAATGTGTAATAGTGACATATTAACTTACCAAGCAAGCAGTACCCATCCTGCGACACATTATGGCATATATAAATATATATATCATTAGCTTAAATAAGGCCCTCAGCGGACCAAACTAAACTAACAAGGCATGAAACTAACTTTGTATTCCTAATTTACAATTAAGGAAAAGCATGTCCAATTCATGTAATTTTCAAAAGCATAATCTACTCAAATTAAGGCTTTCGAATCCATTTTCGTTAACAAAGGTTATAGGGTCATCTCCAAGGTCATTTTAAGCATGAATTAACCAAATTAGCATGCATTGATTCAAAGCATTCTTAGGTTGCTTCAAGCCCATTTTCAAACATGAATTAGCTAACTTAACATGCATCACAACTTAAGGCCTAAAATATTTTTGAAATTACTAATACTTTAGGAGGTCTCATAATTGAATAGTTCAAGAACCATCAGACCAACATAAAACGATAATTATAATCCATAATTAAAATCAAAATATAGTCAAGGAAGAAACTAACTCAAATTTTGCAACATAACACCTTCTAAATCCACAACCAGAGTCGATTTAATATTATCATCAATCAATTCTCGTAATCAAACCAATCAAGAATCACCAAACTGACATGCAACCACAATTACAACGCATAGTAAAAATTGGAATATCGTCAACGCATTTCTAGCTCAAATTCTACACCACAACACCTTCTAAATCCACAAACAGATTCATGCAATCTGCTCAAATGCATATTACTCGATATCTCAACTAAAGGGGTTACAAAACTTTGTGAAATTACTAATAATTTAGGAGGTAAGAAACACCCAACTCGATTCCAAGCTTAAAGGCCCGATTTAGGTGATTTTTGGATGGCCAGGATCCCAGTCTTCCCCCCTTTGTTGTTGTGTTACTGCTGTTGCCCATCCCTTTCTTCCTTCCTCTTTCTCTCAGCCTCGTCCAGCCGTCAGGATAAGGCCCAGCCACCGACAGTGGCAGTTGTTGTGGTGGTGGCGCTGGCAGTTTTGTGGTGGCTAGGGTTTCAAAACCCCAACCCCGCTGTTTCACTCAGCCCCTCTCTCTCTCACTAGCCGTGAGTTGGGTTCACGGTTGTTATGCAAACCGACGGTCGTCGGTGTGGCTCCGCCACTATTGTTGCCTGGTCGGCCATCTTCTGTCTCTCTTTCGCTCAATCTCTCTCTTTCTATTGAATCGCTGGTGGTTGCATGGGATGGGCAGCGGGCGGGCCGTGACCAGCAGCACCGGGAGTGGCACCGTCCGCTGGCCGTTATGCCGTCCACCGGCCTCTCTCTGTTCCTCGGTCTCTCTAGTGGCATCGGGGGTTGGGGTCACTAAGAATCCCCCCTCTCTTCGTGTTTCTGTCATGAAAGAAGGGCCTCAGGCCCCTTTGTTCCTTTTTTTTCTTTTTTTATTTGCTGATGGTTAGTCCAACCTACTTAATCGAGTTTAGTTCTAAATCATCTCATCTCGCTTAATCTCGACTCCAAATGTCCTAATTCAACTTGCTAGTTTCGCGATATTACAACTTGGCAAATTTTTAACGAGTTCACCAATTTCATGAAATCGCATAATTAACCAAGGAAAAATTTATAAAAATTATTCGCATAATCATCACACCCAATTATCATGCAATTTAATCTAATGTAGCTAACTCAATCAAATAAGTTAATAAAAATATTAACTCAAGCGTTTAGCCTAAGGTTGAAACCCCTGACTGTTACATTCTTCCCCCCTTAAAAGAATTTCACCCCCGAAATTTCTAAGCTATGATTAGTCATACCTAAGACATGCACACACATAACACATAACACATCTACACAACTTGCACTAGAATTCAAAGTCTTGGTTTACAATTAATTGAAACCGCAAAGAGGCTTATGGTATCCAGTCTCCTCCTCACCAATCCTCTTCAAGCCTCTACTCGCTCTATTTAGGTGCTAAGGGCAAACGTATAGAAGAGGAGCAAATGAGTTGGCGTGGAAAACTATATTAAACTTGTTTTAAAAAGGGAAATTGACTTTCAATTATCTAGACTCAATTTACATAGTAAACAACTACTCCATATATATGCATCGCCCTGAATCGAAATCTAAAGGTAGGAAAATTAGGCAATGACATTTCAAGGTCATATACAAGTAGTCTCATTCTAAATCATGAATTCAAGACACTTTTAGATCACAACGGTTAACTTGGAGACTCCTATAACATGTTAAAGCAGTGAGGGCATCACATAGGCATCCTATAGCATCACATAACATTATATAAGCGACGACACACAAGAGCTATACACACGTTCGCAACAAACCTAACTCAACTGCATCCTATACGGACTCAAAACAGGCGTCAGAAAGGCTCGTGCACTCAACAGTTCACTTGTACCACTACTAGGTAATGACCCAATTCCTATAATGCATCAGTGGCCGTGCATAACATACGTGAGTTTCTATATTTATTATGACATGACCTTGAATGCTCTACCATGCTACTTTTCTTATGCATGAGGTATACCTATCTGTAGATGAGAATACATGCAAATGTAGTCCTATCGGCATTTAGTCACGGATTACATACATCATGTTCAACTAATCCAACTATAACATGAGGAAACAGAATTGATTGACTGTAAATGATGATTCAAGAGCCACGTTGTGCAACTAACTGCATAATCAAGTCGCTCAACTAATACAGTTATATGTTTCATCAAGCTCAAGCCAAGCAATCATCGAGAACTCATTCTATTAGCATTTGACCACAAATATGCTGATGGCCACAAACAATAATCCTATCTATGGATACTCCTATGGTCTCACACAGCGCATGATGCCATAAAAAATCCTTAAGACATACAGACTCACGAGGTTGTCACATAAAAAGAACACCTAGATGTGTATATACACGTGCGATCCCCCTTTGTAACATGTGGTCAACGGCATGCCCTAAACCCTGTCAAATTTAGGAAAGATTGGTGACCAATAGGCTATGATTGTTTGAGTATGGTCAAAATTAATGGTCTTACAGGTACATGTTGAGGTCTTGTGAGGTACACCTATCCAAAAGGTGATCGTAGGAGTCTTACTATAGGTCACTTACCTTAGTAGAGATTGTTTATTGTATATAATTTTAAAGACTGCTAGGTTCTCTCTCCCTTGCACTTTCTAGGTGCATCAAGGTTCATTCCAACCAAAATATTACCCCTCAACATCGCAAATAATAATTCATATGATAGAAAGCAACTAATGCATTGTACAGGCAACAATGACAAAGATGAAGAACAATAGGTAGACTTCTACAAAGTTTGATGAGGTCCTACCATGAGCACTTAGTCTTTCAAACATGTATACAAAAGTAGCCCCTAATTTACTTAGGGAAGAAAAAGTTTTAATATTTATAAACCCCAAGTGCAAGGTGTATCATTGAGTACTTAGGGTGTCATCCGCAGGGAATTGTGTTTCCAACTATCAGAGTTCACTAGAGCGTATCAATCTAGGCGAGATCAAAGACGAAGGAGGGAAAACTAAACTATGCTAACAAACATAGAAAAAGCAACTTGGAGTTGTGATTTGATCAATGGACGAACCAACTAATTAAGACGAGTCCTAACTTACTCAAACTACACTATAAACAAGAGATGGTCGGTTGCACCATCGAATACCACCCAAGCTCTCTCTCGAAGGTCATGAGCTAGTCTAATTCGCCTAACCACCTATTTTCATGGGGTTAGCCCAATTAGACTACAAAACTAGCAACCCAGGACCTAACTCAATTCGGATATTATTTTCATGTCCCGAACTCAGCTATTCCCTCTCCCACACTAGCTAATTGACCTCACCTCTCAGCATAAGTCAATCGCCCAAAAACATGGATGAAAGCTCTCTCAAATATTTCATCGAACACTTGGTGGGCGTGAGGGAAACCTCTAGGTTCTAAGCATGGATTGGGTATGGCTAGGCCTAAAACAAGATCAATTAGCCATCAAGAGGCTAATCCAAACCCATAAGATCTAACAATCAATCAACAACAAAATACAAAAACCCAAACCTAAACTAACGAAGAACACAAGCATGAACTAGAGAGAAGGAGCATGAAACTAAACTAATTCTAACAAACAATCGAACATGAATTAAACACAAAAACTAAATAATTGAATCAAATCAAAACTAAGCATATGAACTAAATTAACAAAATCTAATATAAGAACGAAACAAGAAATAGAGAGAGAGAGGAGAAAAGACTTATGATTGATGCGAAGAACTCGAAATCCCAGTGCTTGAATCTAAAGTTAACTCAATACAATCCTAATCTAATCCCCTCAATGGGGTTTTTATTGCCTAAAATCTAATCTAAACTAACCTAGAAAAGTACAAGCAGAACCCCCCGAAAACCACGAAGGAAGTGCGTTTAAATAGGACTCGGCGAGAACGAAACAGCGCACGCGAACAGGAAGAGGCACGACCATGCCTATGTGGCACGGCCATGCCACGTGGCACGGGGTGGGCGTGCCACATTACTGGCCGGTTTTGCCCGGCTGGCTCCGTTTTCCACCTTTTCGCCTGTTTTGATCCTTTTTCGCCCCTTTTTGCGGTATTTGCTTGGTTCAACTTATTATCTGCAAAAATAAATAAGTAAAAATCTCAAAGAATACTGAATAAAACAAGAAAAACTCTAAAGATTACGTTATTATACGAGCTAAGATTAGGCGAAAAAGGCATGTAAAATGCGACAAATTATCGCCTAACACATGCCCTAAACCCTGTCAAATTTAGGAAAGATTGGTGCCCAATAGGCTATGATTGTTTGAGTATGGTCAAAATTAATGGTCTTACAGGTACATGTTGAGGTCTTGTGAGGTACACCTATCCGAAAGGTGATCGTAGGAGTCTTGCTGTAGGTCACTTACCTTAGTAGAGATTGTTTATTGTGTACAATTTCAAAGTCTGCTAGGTTATCTCTCCCTTGCACTTTTTAGGTGCATCAATGTTCATTCCATCCAAAATATTACCCCTCAACATCGCAAATAATAATTCATATGATAGAAAGCAACTAATGCATTGTACAGGCAAGAATGACAAAGATGGAGAACGACAGGTACACTTATGCAAAGTTTGATGTGGTCCTACCACGAGCACTTAGTCTTTCAAACATGTATACAAAAGTAGCCCCTAATTTACGTAGGGAATTTAGAATTCACAAGAGGGAGGTATCATTTAGTAGGATCATCAATTATAACAGCTAATCCCCAATCATTCCTTTTCTATTCCATTACGAATGACTCTATCGATGTACACATCTTAGCACGTACACTTTTACAAGCAGCATCTAAACACGCCCAGTACAAGGGTATGTACTTGTGAACCTGAACTCATTCATCACTGCGAAAGGGATGCAAGTCCTTTGGTGCAAAGTGAAAATGGAGTTCGACAGTCAAAAGGACATTAACATTTCAAAATCTTGAATTTCAAAAGTGAAAAAAATAGCTTATCTATTTTGAGCCTCTTCTCTACCATCTCTAAGTACGTATGCTCTCTCTATTGTAGGGCCCTAAGAGCAATCCGCATGTAGGGGCAAAGAGTGAGCTTAGAAAAGGTTTTCAATCGTTCGGGTCTAAATCAACGTGCTTTAACTATCGATTGTCTTATTAGAGCGCACAAAGAAAATATTTACTATTCAAACCATCTCTCAGCTCACCCAAGAACGTGCAAGTTAATTAGGGTTCACATTCTAACGCATGACTTATATTTTATCCCATTGGCTTAATCGGATCATATAAAAGCCAATCAGTGAAGTCAATTAGTATGTTAGGAACACATTGCACCAATGGAGCATCCACAATGCCTACTCAGGGCATGGGAAACAATTTAGCTCCTACACTGATGCAATACTTGCCGCTTTCAATCAATTGACCTACTCGAGCCACACATAACTAGCTAAATGCACCAATATTCACACAAAACCCACATTTGCACACAATAGAGGCATAAATCACATCATCATGAGCGCGTCCCTGGATAACTATATGAAATGCAAGACTCAAGCCGCGGCTTGTGGTTGCAAAACCTTGCTCTGATACCATCTATAACACCGCCAATCCTTAGGGCTAGGAGTATTACGTTTTCTTAACTCCTACTTAACTTCTGGGGTGAAATGGATAGGGTTTCCCTTAAAAACTGACCATTTTTCAGACTAAAAGCCTCACAATAAATCCCGACATTTAATAAAAACATATAAAATTTCTAAAATAAACTCGACGACTACACATCGGAGTCCAAAACTCTATGAGCCACTCGCCCGGAGTGCACCAACCATAAAGTTCAATAATAAAGAAGGAAATCAAATATACAACTCAATAGATCACACATGCGGAGTACAGGGTTTACATCCCGAAATGTAACTAACTTTAGCAAAAAGGACACCTTGCTAATGAGATGGTTGGCTTACATGGCCATGTAGAGTGACTCCTAACCATTATGTATTACATGAAATAAAGTGCTTTATTTACGAACAATTACAATTCTAGAATACATTATATTACGTCGTTAAACATGTAAGACCACTTCAATATATGCACGCATAACACCCTTTTTAAGTAAGGGTAGACTTCAACTCGGCATAAGTGAATCAACTTCTACCTGTCGTAATAAAAACCTGGGAAAAGGGGAAAAAGTAATGGGATGAACAACCACACATCAAGTAAGTATTTCCCGACTCCTTAAAACCAAAACCATTTGCAGGTAATTATGGTCCCCAAGGAAAGATTATCACCCATAAACTTCATACTAGCTACTCAACTCATTCTAGGCCCTTAATGACCAAACTTCTCTACTAACAAGCATTTAGGCACTTAAGCAAGTAAGCAACAAAGATTGAGTAAGATGCTTTCAAACATACATTTTGGAAGCGCAGTGACTCATGATATATGCAGGGAACTTTATTTCATAGGGTTTTAACATTGAGAACTTATATGCTTAATGCATTACAAGGGTATAGCCATACTTTACTTGAAATTTCATTCAAACTATGCTTGGAATCTCATTCATATGACATGCACAGAATATGCACAGAAAGCTTTCTTTTTTTCCTTAAAAACACTTTACTTAGCCTCTTGAGGCTCATATTCTTTTAAAAAGAATCTCTTTTGTATTGGTCCTCTAATGACCCTTATAAGCTTTTCGAATCTTATTCGAACTAGCCTCTTAATGACTCTTAAAAATCTTTCTTTCCCCTGAAATACTTAAAATGGCGAAATGCCGACTGCTTTTCTTAGTTATTAGAAAATAAGATCATCATAATGTGCTGGTTGGAGGAGATCTATTCTCAATCCCTAGTGAGACTATCGCTCATGCTAAATTCTTACTCTCGGGATCGCAACAGGGTTTCCTACTAATGAGACTACTCCCTAGGCAAGGGATCCCCCCGTTCAAACAAGTTCACTCCCATCTTATTGTCCCTAGGCACGATATCTTAGCCAATTTAAAGCGTATGGCCATAGCGGCTGATAAGTTTGTTGTCTCTCACAGCGAAATCATTTATCATATAACTCACTCCTTTTTAAAATTCCTTAGGGATTCTCCCGTTCTATTAGGCTCACTCCCAAAATTGTACTCGTATAGTTAAAAATAGTCCAACACTCGCTAATAGTTATGGCTATTACTATTTCAAACCACGAAAAACCTTCTTTTTCAAAATTCCACCCTCACACGCATAATCAAGCTTAATGACATGAAGAGGAGGGGTTTACACGTAACATATTCAAACACTTCATAATTCAATTTGGCAGAAATTATTCAATGAGCCACATATGACCTCGCAATCCACATGGTTGTGGTCGATCACATCCTAGGCTCCCTCCTCATACAACAGCGGCCACAAAGAATCTCAAAAGCACTCACTAGTTCAACCTCTAGCCATTCAACTACCAACTTGGTTTCAATTTCGTAACCATTGCATGTCATCATAAAATTCATAAGGAAATGTGTAATTTCGACATATTAACTTGCCGAGCAAGCAGTACCCATCTAGCAACACATTACGGCATATATAAATATATATATCATTAGCTTAAATAAGGCCCCCAGCGGACCAAACTAAACTAAAAAGGTATGAAACTAGCTTTGTATTCCTAATTCACAATTGAGGAAAAGCATGTCCAATTCATGTTATTTTCAAAAGCATAATCTAGTCACATTAAGGCTTTCGAATCCATTTTCGTTAACAAAGGTTATAGGATAATTTCCAAGGTCATTTTTAAGCATGAATTAACCAAATTAGCATGCATTGATTCAAAGCATCCTTAGGTTGTTTCAAGGCCATTTTCAAACATGAATTAGCTAACTTAACACGCATCACAACTTAGGGGCTGAAACATTTTCGAAATTACTAATACTTTGGGAGGTCTCATAATCGAATAGTTCAAGAACCATCATAACGGCATAAAACGATAATTATAATCCATAATTAAAATCAAAATATAATCAAGGTAGAAACTAACTCAAATTTTGCAACATAACACCTTCTAAATCCACAACCAGATTTTATTTAATATTGTCATCACCCAATTCTCATAATCAAACCAATCGAGAATCACCAAACTGACATGCAATAGCAATTACAACGCATAGTAAACATCATAACATCGTCAACGCATTTCTAGCTTAAGTTCTACATTATAGCACCTTCTAAATCCACAAACAGATTCATGCAATCCGCTGAAATGCATATTACTCGATATCTCAACTAAAGGGGTCGCAAAATTTGTGAAATTACTAATAATCTAGGAGGCAAGAAACACCCAGCTCGATTCTAAGCTTAAAGGCCTGATTTAGGTGATTTTTGGATGGCCAGAATCCCGGTTTTGCTATCTACCAGACATGCCCAATTTATAGAGTCACGGAATTGAAATTCCCTCAATAAAGGGGAGACCAAAGGTTGAATCATAACTCATCAACATAAAAGCTCATAAAAGAGATGATTATGATGCATAAATATATTGAATTTATACTCTTGAAATGTCCACTATGATAACCCATAAAGACAGCCATAAGTTGCACCTCCTAACTCTTGTAATGAATAAGCTCTAGTGTCATGGTTAATGACTGAAGAACCGAAGCAAAATTAGAGCAGACCAAGAGACTCATGCTAGCCACGGTCTGTGTCATACACCATTGTTTGACCGTGGAGGCTACTGCCTCAAAGCTGGAGACAATTGATGAAAAATTTGTTACAGTAAGTGATAGTGTGGAAGTCAATGGCAATGATGAATTGGCTTATTAAGCAAATACGTCGATAATATATTATAGCCCGATCACTTAGAGCAATAATTTTTGGGCCAAACTCCCAACAAAAATTTTGGTTGGTTCCATAATAACCCAAGCATTTGAAAGTCCATTAATATTGTTTCATGCTAGATGGGGCAGATAAAGTCATTCATATTGATATTTAGGAGATGAAAGATATAACAGTAAACTACTTTAGCTCATTGTTTGCATCCAGTGGCCCTTCTAATCTTGATACTGTTCTTGATCTTATGCTAGCCAAAGTCACGGATAACATCCACATTAGCTTGGAGAAGTCATCCCATGATGAGGAAGTTTACGCCGCCCCTTAAAAAAAGCACCTGGAAAAGGTGCTTGGCCCGACGGTATGAATCCTGGCTTTTTTCAATGGTACTAGTCAGTTGCTAGTGATGATATTTGTGCCGCTATGCCGGCCATTTTGAACGGGTGTGCTTTTCCTGATGGACTTAACCATTCTTGTGTTGCATTGATCCCCAAAAAGCACAAGCCAATTGAAATTATGGACTTTAGGCTGATTTGTTTATGAATGTTGTGTATAAACTTGTCACTAGAGTCATCACTAATCGGCTAAAAGAAATTCTTCCGCTCGTCATTTTCAATTACCAAAGTGCTTTCCCCCTTGGTCATCTGGTAACCGATAATGTTAGTGTATTTGAGGTAGCATGGCTATCAAGCTGTATATGTACAAGGCATATGATAGAGTATAGTAGTTTTTTTTTTTTTTATAAAAAAAAAACGGAAAGTCATGTAGAAGTTGGGCTTCGGGCATGACTGGATTGATTTGATTATGAGATGTGTGGAGTCTGCTTTTTTCCCCCCCACCTGATTGATGAAGAGTCGAGGGGCTCCCTGTGGTATCCGCTCAAGCTGTCAAATGGGTCGGGTTGGATCGACCCTTTTAATAAGCGGGTCAACTTCGTGTCGGCCTTGAAAATAATTTAGATTTACTCAAAACTGAAAAATGACAAGTTTTCACACTAAACGGTCAAATCGTGTCGACTTCGAGTCGAAATCGGTTCGGGTCGGGTCGGGTTCGTGTTTCTCTCAGTAAATTCGGGTCGGGTTCGGGTCGGGTTATCGGATCGGGTCAGACTTTGACAGCCCTAAGTCTATCCGCCAAGGCGACCTTGTTTTGCCTTATTTGTTCTTATTTTATGCTCAGAGCCTCTCTTACCTGCTATCAAGTGCGGCTAAGGGTGCACATTTAGAGGGCCACCGTGTTTTCACATCTACTGTTCGTTGATGATACTAATATTTTTTATAAAGCTGGTAATGTACATGCTAATGTAGTGAAGAATATTCTCAATGTTTATGAAGAAACTTTTGGTCAGCAAATTAAGTTTTAGAAGACCCTAGTGGTGCTCAGTAAAGGGACTTACTCAGCATGCAAAAGAGAAATCTTAATTAAACTTGACATTAGAGAGGTTCTGTCTTGTGATAAGTGGTTAGAGTTCCCTACGAGGGTATATCGTTCCCCAAAAAAAGCCTTCTCTCTGCATCAAAGATCGCATTAGCTAGGGACTAAAAGGACTATCATTTCTCTTGGGTGGGTCGAAAGTGCTTATAATAGACATGGCTTAAACAATCCTGACATATTTAATGAGTGTTTTCAATTAAGTTCCCAAAGGAGTTATGTAATGAAATTTAGTCTTTCAGTAATAGGTTTTGCTGGAGTCATGCAAATGACTCTAAGAAGGTTCATCTTGTTGGAAGAGATAGGTTGTGTACAGGCAAGTTAGATGGTGGTTTGGATTTCTAAAATTTAGAGGACTTCAATGTGACACTTTTTCCTCGTCGATTGTGGAGGCTTTTATTGAATACGAATGCACTGGTGAGTAGGCAGTTGAAGGATATTCATTATCCTCATTGTTCGTTACTTAATGCTACCTTAGGATACCGACCAAGCTCCTCATGGAGGAGTTCATAGGCAGCAAGGTCGGGACAAGGTAGCATGTTCATGATGGGATATCCCTTAATACTTGTGATTCAAAGTGACTTCCTCGACCAAACTCTTTTAAGATAATTACACCTTTCAATCCTCTTTGCTCTTTGCTTAGAGTTAGTGACTTTATTGATAGAGATAGAGGGGAGTGCCAGGGGGTATGCTTGAGCTGGTATTTTTGTCTATTGATGTGAAGCTGATTAAGAGCATTCTGCTGAGATAGAGGGGGAGCTTATTATAGTTAATGAAAATGATAGATGTCTTGTAGCAAGACACTTTTCAAGTGTCTTCCTCCTATGTGGCATTTGTCAAATAAATAAATAATTTCAATTTTAAAAAAATATTGCCACATTATTGGGGTCTATATTGTATTTAAAACAAATGTTAGGATGTGATGTAAAAATATATTATAAAAGGGACTAATTGTGCAAATTAATTTTAGAATATTGGATTATATTTTCTTAATTTATAATAATATGTATTTTGTGTCGAAAAAAGGAAAATATTTTATTTGTAATTTTTAATTGTTATTTATTTTTGACTAAAAAAATTAGAAAAAAATTGTGATTGATTTATAATCCCTTAATTTACAATAGTTTTATCTCCAAAAAATAAGGAATATATTTCAATTGAATTTTTCATAATTTGTTAGCTGAAACAATAAGGGAAAATATTTTTATTGACTTATTTTTTCTTCATTTATAAAATTAACTATTTTCCCCAAAATTTGGAGAAAATATTTGATTGCCTTATACTCTCTTAACTGTTGAAAATTATTATTTATGAAAATATAAAGAACTTTTTTTTTGTAGAATAAGACTTCGAAAAATATTCAAAAAGTAAGATTTATTTGTTAGATAGTTTTTTAAGTGACACGAAATTTTAATAAGTGTAATAGTTAAAAAAATAATTGTATAATATATGAAGAATTTAATGGTGCTAAATATGTGTTGGGCATGAACTCCATCTGTCACTCATTAATGCACAGCACGTCTAACACTTCGATGGAATGTGTTGTTTTATTTTTCAATTAAAAAAAGTACTCCCTATGACCCTATGTGCCTTGATCTTTGCCCCATCAAAAATCATGTCATATCAATGCACCGAAAACACGCAACCGCGTTTTGGCCTTTGGGTGGTTCTAATTTGTTTAGTTATTAGTTTTTGTAATGAGTGGTAGAAGAGGTTGCACAGAGTGAGTTAGTAGGGATAAATGGGTAGATTTAGATGGTAAAGGTAAGGTATAAATAAAAATATAAAGATTAGCTAATAGCTAGTGATTAAATAATTGGTTGCCAGGAGCACAATACCTCAAATATAGTCTATTTTATAGTGGCAATTTGTGATGCTAATGGAGAAGAGAAAGCAGCATGTTCGTGACTTAATAGAAATTAGATTTTTTATACGCAACATTATTGAAAATCCATTGCTTGGTCAAGATGTTGTAGCAAGTACTTTATCGCAATTGAACTGGTTTTCAACACTTCGGGAAATTTTTGAAGAAGAGTGTAACCACTCCCAAGATTATGTCAACAACAGTCCAAATGAATTATTTTACAGAGTCGATGAGCAAGGAAATCAAATGGTCGCTCAACCGACTATTGATATGTCGATTGTCCGCGAAGAAGATCCTAACATAGGGGACTCCATCGTAATAGATTGAACTTATGGTTCTCTCTCTTCATCCCCAATTTTATTTCATTTTTATGTCTTTAATTATAGTTTTAATTTTATGTTAACTATGCATGTTATTTCATATTGAGGCTTTGATCTTATGCTCTTTATGGTCATTTATGTTTGTGACGTGTATAGAGTTGAGGGTTGTAAGCAATCTAATTAGTTGTGTTCATTGCATTTGCATTTAATGTTAACAGGTCATAAATCTCATTGAATTTATAATTTCTTTCATCATATGTTTGATCATGCATCATATCATCACCCTCTTGTGTGAAAAATGGTGTACTTGGAATCTGCAAAACCAATAAATAATTAATAATGAGTTTGTTTCACATATATTAATATTTTACGAACAATCAGTTTTCTTACTATGATATTTGAGGTTGATTGATTTAGCACCATTTGCTGCTTATTAGATTGACATGATCTTTTTTTCTTACCTTTTCCCCTTCTAAGCATTTCTGCAAGTGACATTGCTCTTTTCGTCCTTGGACGCCCTCTTAAATTACATACTCTTGGATCAAAGTATTTTTTTCCTGCACCATCCACTGTGCAATCAGCATCATAATAATCTTCTCCATTCAGACAATGCCCAACACCTTCTATCTGCTGCATGCTTGTAGATGTCGCCCAACTTCCATCTACTAGTTTTTTGGTCACCTTTTCCATATATTTTGCCAAAAAATCAGATTTTTCAGGTGAATCAATTGCAAGGTCAATGGCTTTGTAGAAAAGCTTTCGTAGATATCGTTGCCTCTCTATTTCAGGCGCCCACTTTCCCCCTACACCAACTAGTTTTATCTTATTATGCTCTCTCTTCACATCTTGTCTCCATCGGCGTAAGATATACTTTTCGGGCACTAAAGTCACATCCCTTTTCAAGAGAATTTTGAAAGCATGTCTACAAAGCAACCCCTTCCAATTAAACATTTTACCTATGCAATCTACATCACCGTTGGAGATGTTGTATATCACAAGATACTCTTTCTTACTTATTGTGCCATTTGCATGATCTTCTCTCTCAGTGACCTTGTACTCAGCTGTGAGTTCATCATCCTTCGCTATGTCAACATCACAATACATAATTGCACTGAGTTCATCTTGCACTTTCTTATACAAATTATGTGTGTATGCCTGTTGGAATTGCACCTCAATTGCAAACTTCGTTTGGCGTTTAAGTGTCCCGTTCATACATGCAGCATCTTCTTTAATCTCCTTTCCAATTTTATCACCAAGAGCAATCTCAAATTGCTGCACAAAATTTGTAGTGTGGTTTTCCTGTGAACGTATCCATCGAAATATGCATTCATACTCTCACTTCTTTGCGTAGAAGACATTCCAGCCCAAAAATGATCTTTGACAAACACAGGCACCCATTTTTCCCTATTGTCATACAATGTTTGAAACCATTCCTTACCATCCAAGGCAAAATCTTGTACCATGTTTTGCCACTTATTTTCAAACTCTTCTACGGTTAAACTTTCATAAACTATATCCATGAAAACCCTATACAAATCAGTGTAACTTTTATGTCCCCTTACCTTGTCAGGAAACTTAATAAGAATATGCCATAGGCACCATCGATGTCTCACATAAGGGAATATCCGTTCAATCCCTTTGCCTATACTTTGACACTGATCTGTAATGATTGCCTTTGGGGCACTCCAATCCATTGCTTTCATCCACGCAGAAAAAAGCCACTCAAATGTCTCAATATCTTCGTTGGATAACAATGCACACCCTAACAATATAGAGTGTCCATGATGGTTTACTCCAACAAAGGGAGCAAATGGTGTTTTGTATTTGTTTAACAAATAAGTGGTATCAAATGTCACCACATCATTAAACTCTTTATAAGCCGCTCTACTTCTAGCATCAACCCAAAAGACGTTTCAGATTCGATCATCCCCATCAGCATCAATTTCAAAGTCAAAATCTCGGCTCACCTCTTGCATCCTCAAAAAAAGTTTATGCACAGCGTTTGCATCTTCATCTTTTAATCGAAGCCTCTTAGCTCTATCTAAATGATTTTTACAGTCTCTTGGCAAGCATGACATGTTCTCCGCTCCGTCTATTTCAGTTGTTATTGCTCTTACACTTTTACTGGTCTTCACACCAGCAGCATCAAACAATTCTTATCTTCTTCTCACATGGGGCTCTAGTTTCCTGTGTTGACTTATAAATCTGGAATTCTTGGGGCTTATATCATGATTATGGTCCAGTTTCACCCTAATAATTTTATAGCAATTATCACATTCCCTCGAAATGGATACCCTCATCGGGCAGCGCATTCTTGTGCTTGGTCGTTTCCTCTCCCTCTTCAAATCATTTGCTTTTCTTGTACCAGCGCGGCTACAAGCATATATTTGACGTTTTAGATTTCCCTCATCATCTTTGGTGTTGTGATACTTTACAACCCCAAAACCTTTTGAATATGCATATTTTCACATATGTGCATGCATTTCATTCATTGTAGAAAATGACATGCCCACTGCTGGAGCACCAACTTCTTCATCGTCTTCAGGAATATTATGTTCTGTGTCTTTATTTACTTCATCATTTCTACCACTTGACATAACCTCCACACTAATCATTTTCGTGTTCAGATCCTGATGATTCCATTGCCTTTGAAATAACTATTCCTATGTGTTTTCATTAGATAAGTGAGATAAAGTGGTGATATAAATTTTACACAATGAATTTTAGTAATTAAGGGAAAAATTTAAACTATCTTGTCATAAATGAAAACCAAATAATGCTAGAATTAATGAAAGACAATACGTCTTCCTTTATATGACAAATAAAATAAGTTCTCCTAAAATCTAACATCTCCAACAAACCAAACAAAGCTAGATCATTACTTAAATCAAATAAGATAGTGCTAATTGTTGGGATTCAAAGTTTGTGAAATATAATACCAATATCATTCCTTGATCAAATAGACCAACGTTTATTTTCCTTTTAGATACTCAGCTTGCATTAAGAAATTAACGAATAATCTCTTTGTTATTTAGATTAGTATTATTTCAAACACTAACTAACTAATTAATTAAAGGTTACATATATGGTAATCAATAGTCATGTGACAAAACATATCCACTTTTGTAAACTTTGCAATCAAATAAAACTTAAAAATGACAAATTAAAACCATTTGCATAGGTAATGGAGTCTTTAAAGAAAGAAAGTCAACTACCAATCCTAATGACTTGTCCAATTTTGACTCTGGTATATTATTATATCGTATTAATCAAGTAGTAAATTTAATTGAACTCCATTAAGGCAACTACAATGAAGTTGTATACTATTTAACAAGTAACATCAATAATGAACACATAAAACAAGATGGAAAAGACACATCCAATTAAGAAGTAATTTGACTCCTAGAAACTTTAACTTAATTTCTCAATGATATAGGACAAAGTAATACCTACATTTGAATGCATATATTTAGCATTAAGCACGCTTAATAAGTTGAACATTACCACATCAATGAGATATAATCACTTATACCAAAAATAAAGAAAATGAACAAAGTAATTCTATGATCAGTCACTAATGACATATGCATACACAATTGCACATACCACTTTTACAAAATGTTTCCGGTACTCCCTTAAATAGCCATCAACTTTTGCAACCATTAAATACAAGAGTAGAATTACTTATAAAATATCTCATATTTAGTATAAAAGCCTTATTCTCTTACTAGTGCTTTGTTGGAAAAATTAGATGCAATGATTGAAAAGCACAGGGTTGGTTAAACCGAGTCGTGGTAGAGAACCACTACCTTGAAAGCGATTACGGCTCGACTAGGTTGCAAATCGTATTAGCCGGTCGCTCCCCAAGGTTAACTCAGTAACTCTCAGACGCGTGCACTTCGCGGCTAAGAGGTTGAGGTATGCAATCTTAATGCGCAGAAACGTAGCAAGGAAGAAGACATAAGAGAAGAGGCAAGAAGTGGATGTTTTTCTGGGTGTTCCCAATGCACAGGGGAGCCACGTATTTATAGTGAGATAATAGCTGTTGAAGAGCTTAAGAAAAACAGGAAAACAGCAGTAGTTACGGCAACAGCAATGATGGAGGCAGAAGATAAGCAGCTTGTAGAAAACTGCAATTGAAATTAAGGGGAGAGCGGATTATCAGGAGGACCATAATAAACGGAGGTGAGAATCGTGAACGCAATCCGTTATACAAAAGAATAAAACGGATTTTTCCAAAAACAATCAACCCACGCGCGCACCAAGCCCAGCCCGGACCGGACGGGCGGGCGGCGGCGGCGCACGCGCGTGTGGTTTCCCAGTGGCCCCCTCATACCCTTAAAACATGCCTTGGTCTTATTCAACTGGGACAAGGAGGAGTAGGAGTATAAGAACCCTTTTCTCCTTCTTTCCAAGTTCTATGTGGGACAAGAAGAAATAGAGAAGGAAAAGTAGCTTGTTGCCATTACTTCCAACAATCCCCCACTAATGGCATACAAGATAAGAGAGGAAAGAATTTCTGGGCGATTAGGGGTCAGATACTTAGATGTCAATATCTTTCGATTTGAATTGACACATTAGTGATGTGAGGCAACAACCAAGTAATTTACAAGTGAGCTAAGTCTTGAACTTGTAAACCTTGATTGAGACCCCCACAACACATATCAACCCCTTAAGGAAAAACACATACCTCGCGATAACAACACAGGCGCCTTTTTGGCCATGCGCGTACCTTGGGTCTCATAGGTGCTCTAGAGAGAAAACCTGAATTTCTCATAGAAGGCGGCCAAACCTTCACACCTACGTAGGTAATTTCATCAAGTCTATCTTCGGTATAGACCACCATAGCAATGGCTATGAAATTATTAAGAACATAATACAGTTCAACCTCACAAGTTTTCCATGCAATGAATACATTAAGTGCTTCTCAATAGCACCCCCACAATGGGTATAACTACACCAAGAGTGTAAGCTCGTTTTTCAAGTAAAATGGGATGAATCCATCAAGTGCTTTTCTATAGCACCACCTTCGAAGGCTATGGATTCATTATTGTGCTTCTCTATAGCACAAGCATTATCACACGTCATAGGGATGGGAATGTAGTGTATCTTAGAGGTTAGCATGGCTTCGTTTGACCGCTAATGGGTATCCACCATACTATCTCCAGTCACAGGCTTAAGGCCCATCCCCCTCGACGTCTCCAGTACCAATCGCCTTGTTAATCCCTTCGTGAGAGGTTCTGCCAAGTTCTTCTCAGATCTCATATACTGTAGAGATATGACTCCATGTTTCAGCAGCTGTTTCACCACACTATGTCTGATACGAATGTGTCTCCTTTTTTCGTTGTAGACACTATTGTGCACCACTCCTATTGCCGCTTGCGAGTCACAATGTAAGGAAATTGGTGTTGCTCGTTTACCCCACAATGGCATGTCTGTTAACAAGCATTTGAGCCATTCTGCTTCCTGTCCTGCCAACTCAAGAGCAATGAATTCAGATTCCATGGTGGAGCGGGCTATGCAAGTATGTTTTGCATACTTCCACGAGATAGCCCCTCCACCAAGAATAAAAACATAACCACTAGTAGAGCTGATTTCATCGTTATCAGATACCCAGTTTGCATCACAATATCCTTCTAACACAGCAGGAAATTTATTAAAATGCAAACACATATTAATAGTACCTCTAAGATATTTGAGCAAACGAAGAAGTGCATTCCAATGTTCTTGACCAGGGTTATGAGTATACCGACTCAATCTGCTTACGGCATAAGCAATATCAGGATGAGTGAAGTTCATAAGAAACATCACACTTCCTATAACTTTTGCGTACTCATTTTGTGATACACTAGATCCTTTATTTTTCTTTAAGTGAATACTGGGATCATAAGGTGTTCTCACAGGTGTCACATCAAATTGGTTAAATTTCTTCAACATTTTTCCGATGTAATGTGATTGAGACAACAAAAAGCCAGTGCTGGTTTTCTGAATTTTGATCCCCAAAATCACATCTGCTTCTCCCATGTCTTTCATTTCAAACAACGAAGACAATAGCTTTTTAGTTTCGTTAACAATGAGCAGATTAGTGCCTAAGATCAGCATATCATCAACGTAAAGACAAATGAGTACACAATCTGAATCAATCCTTTTTGAGTATACACATGAATCAGACAAGTTTACAGTAAAACCATTTTGTACTAAAGAGCTGTCAAACTTTTCGTACCATTGTTTAGGAGCCTGCTTTAGACCATAAAGAGATTTTCTCAGTCTAAAGACTTTATTCTCCTGGCCTGGTACCTCACAGCCCTCAGGTTGAGTTATGTAAATTTCTTCCTCTAGATCACCATTCAAGAAGGCTATTTTAACATCCATTTGATGTACAACAAGATCATACATAGCAGATAAGGCAATTAAAGCTCTAATGGTGGCTATTTTGGTCACAGGGGAGTATGTATCAAAATAGTCTATCCCCTTTCTCTGATCAAAACCTCTAATAACCAACCTGGCCTTATACTTATCAATTGAACCATCCGCCTTTAACTTTTTTTTGAAAATCCATTTACTACTAATGGGTCTACAACCCTTGGGCAGGTCGGTCAATTCCCATGTTTTGTTTGACTCGAGTAAATCTATTTCACTTTTAATGGCTTCCTTCCAAAAAGTTGCATCTATAGATTTTATAGCCTCTTGATAGGTCTTGGGATCTTCTTCTATTAAGAAGTTTGACATAAATTCCTCAGTTATGACATCAACATCCGAGCTATTAAAAGATTCCATTAGAAAAGTAGTAATAAAGTCAGGTCCGAAATTTGTTTCGACCCTACGTCTCTTGCTCCTTCTAGGTTCAATTTCTAAGACTCTATCATTGGAGTTAGAAACAGGCGATTTAGCAGATAAAGAAGGATTAATAGGTGCCACATCAGTCACTTCCCTTTTAAGAGGGAAAACATGCTCAAAAAACTCTGCATTTCTATGTTCAGAAATAACATTATCATTTAATGACATGAATCTATAAGCAGCACTGTTTTGAGCATACCCAATAAATACAGCATCAAAAGTCTTGGGACCTATGTTAGTCCGTTTAATACTAGGCAAAGCAACCTTAGCCAAACAGCCCCACACTTTTAGATAACTCAGATTAGGAACGTACCCTTTCCACAATTCATATGGGTTTTGTCCGATTTTTTATAAGGGATTCTGTTAAGAATAAGGCATGTAGTTAAGACAGCTTCTCCCCACATGTTATCAGGCAACCCCAAACTTATAAGCATAGCATTCATCATTTCCTTTAAGGTACAATTTTTCCTTTTAGCTATACCATTTTGTTGAGGGGTATAGGGGGCAGTAGTCTCATGTATAATGCCATTTTTCTCACAAAAAGCAGTCAGAGAATTGGTGTCATATTCTCCTCCTCCATCCGATCATAGTCTCTTAATCTTTCGATCTAATTGGTTCTCAACTTCTGCTTTGTATTTTAAGAACATTTGCTCAGCCTCATTTTTAGACTTAAGGAGGTAAACTTTGGTATACCTAGAAAAGTCATCCACAAAAGTGATATATCATTTCTTTCCTCCCTTGCTTATTGTGTTCTTAAAGTCTGCTAGGTCTGAATGCACAAGTTCAAGCAGTTCAGTTTCCCGAGTTGTTATCGACTTGAATGGTTTTTTAGCAAATTTTGCCTCAACGCAAACATCACATTTTGAGCAGTTTTCAATATTGACATTAGAGATTAGTCGCATGTTCTTAGTTTGTTTATTGAAGCATAATTTACATGTCCAAGTCTACCATGCCATAAATCCACAGACTCAGCAATATAGGCAGAAAAAGCATTTTCATTAACTGCATCAGAAGCAACATTTAGAACAAAGAGCCCTCCACTACGATACCCTTTCCCAACAAAGACCCCATTGCGAAGTATAATTATTTTCCCAGCCTTTTGGTTGACCACCCAGCAATGTCTAGAAGACTACTAGAGACTAAGTTTCTACGAAGGGAAGGCACAAACAGCACATTATTCAGACATAAGGATTTACCAGAAGTAAATTTCAGAAGTACTTTCCCTTTACCCATGACTCCGGTAGTAGTAGCATTGCCTATGAAGATATGCTCGCCATCTGGGACATCTTCGAAGTCGTGCATCAGATCTTTGTTGGCGCAGAAGTGTCTTGTTGCTCCGGTATCTAGAATCCATTCAATGGGGTTGGACACCAAATTGATCTCCAATGTGACTGCACAGAAAACTTCAGTATCTTCAGTCAGGTTTGCTTGTGCAGTTGGTTGTCTGGTGTATTTCTGAATTATTTGGTTGGCTCCCTTACGAAGGTTGCACTGATATGCTTTATGGCCTGGTTTGCCACAAACGTAGCAGACAACCTTCTGCTTCTGAATTCTGCCGTTTGTCTTTTTCAGGTGATTTTGACGTTTCAGTGGCTTCTGATCCCTTTTATTTTTTCCTTTAAACCTGTCTCTGTTTACAGGAATAGACGATTCGACAAGATTAGCTTTAGATGAATTTAAAGATAGAGATTCTAACTTATCTTTAAGACGATTTACTTCTTCAGTCCTCATATGACTGATTAGCTCCTGGAGTATCAAATCCTTCTTCTTGTGTTTCAGATGATTTCTGTAGTCACTCCAGGATGGGGGGAATTTCTCGATCAATACATTTGCTTGTAGGATCTCACACATCTTCATGCCCTCGTTCAATACTTCAGCACATAGGTTCTCGTAGACGTGGACTTGTTCCATGATAGGCTTGTCGTCTACGATCTGAAACTGTAACCACTTCCCCACAACATATTTCGTTTTTCCAGCGTCATCTGAACCATATTTCGCCTCCAGTTTGGTCCATATGATCTTCCCAGACTTGAAGATCACAAAAAGATCAAACAATGGATTCGACATGTTGTTCAACAGATAGCTCCGTGCCAGCTTGTTGTCCTTTTCTAGTTTCTTTCTGGCAGTTTCATCTAGTGGAATAGTTGGTGTTTTTGGAGTAACAGGAGTGGCGATGGATTTCTCAGCATCAATTTGAGATGTGTCAGAGTCATCAAGGTAGTCTATGGTGAGGATATAATCGATTTCTAGTTGTTCGAAGCAGAGTAGTAACTTCTGGGACCAACGTTTGTAGTTAGTCCCATCGAGTGGCTCGATTTTGTGAAGTTCGGGGAGAGACTTCTGGAAGGGTGCAGCCATTGCAATCATAATCGCTTTCAAATTATTAGAAAAACTAGATGCAATGACTGAAAAGCACAGGGTTGGTTAAACCGAGTCGTGGTAGAGAACCACTGCCTGGAAAGCGATTACGGCTCGACTAGGGTGCAAATCGTATTAGCCGGTCGCTCCCCAAGGTTAACTCAGTAACTCTAAGACGCGTGCACTTCGCGGCTAAGAGGTTGAGGTATGCAATCTTAATGCCCAGAAACGTAGCAAGGAAGAAGACAGAAGAGAAGAGGCAAGAAGTGGATGGTTTTCTGTGTGTTCCCCATGCATAGGGGAGCCACGTATTTATAGTGAGATAATAGCTATTGAAGGGCTTAAGAAAAACAAGAAAACAGCAGCAGTTACGGCAACAGCAATGATGGAGGCAGAAGATCAGGCAGAAGATAAGTAGCTTGTAGAAAACTGCAATTGAAATTAAGGGGAGAGCGGATTATCAGGAGGACCATAATAAACGGAGGCAAGAATCGTGGACGCAATCCGTTATACAAAAGAATAAAACGGATTTTTCCAAAAACAATCAACCCACGCGCGCGCCCGGCCCAGACGGGCGGGCGGTGGCGGCGCGCGCGCGCGTGGTTTCCCAGTGGCCCCCTCATAATCTTATTCAACTGGGACAAGGAGGAGTAAGAGTATAAGAACCCTTTTCTCCTTCTTTCCAAGTTCTATGTGGGACAAGAAGAAATAGAGAAGGAAAAGTAGTTTGTTGCCATTACTTCCAACATGCTTGTGTCTTATCATAGCTGAGATTCACAAACTACCACTCTTACGACAAACACCCCCTTCTCTGTTATTTAATGCTAGGACAAAGAGAAAAGTTCAACCAAAACTTGGTGCAAATATTTACTATATGTTCCCAAAAAAAAAAAAAAATAATCATCACTAAGTTTAATCAGCAGTCAACACATTTTAAAATATGTAGTCATAATTTATTGCACTTACAATTCATATATTTAAGATGGATAACATTCTAGGATTTCGAGCTTACAATTTCAACTTTGATAATAATCAATCTACAACTAATTGCGCATACCAGTAACATGTTTGACATGCCATTCATAGTTGAGGTACTACTTGATATTAAGAAGCTTCATGCATTGTCCATACCTTCAAAGAAGAGGGCCCAAAAAAAGGTCCCTCTACATAATCGACATTGTTTTACCCCTTAAAAAAAAAAAAAAAACTCAGCAAGAAACTAAAACACGTAAAATATTTCAGGTGTATTCTAAATCAGTTTAAATGAAAAGAGATTGCACAAATAAAAAGGATGCTTTGCATTGAATTAGACCTCATGACTTTTGCTTGCAAGAATTAAAAACTCATGCTTATGTCTTATCATAGCTAGTCTCTAGGTGTAAAAGCTATTCCCACTTTATCAGTTCATCCCCTCCCCTTTCCCCTCTCAACCTCATCTCCAAGGTTCATAGTTATTAAAGCAATATTTTTCTGATGTAGTTTACTACCCCTAACGCCTTCAACCTCTTGACATATATGTTCATCCCCCCACCTTCCCCCTCTCAACCTCATCTCATACATTCACAACAATTAAAGCAATGTTTTTCTTAGGTTATTTACCCCCAACGCCTTCAACCTCATGTCAAAGATATGAAAGTAACAAACCTATTATTTGGACTTCTTGCAGAGAGAGACTACAATACCAGATTATAGTATCAACATTTTCACTTCTGGCCAAGAGAGGATAGAGTTGTTGATGGTTCGTTCTTAATGTTGTTTGGGCTTTTGTTATAAAACTTGTTTCCTCAATGTCTTCTATTCGATTTCAACGAGTATTTATATAGTTGCTCTTCTGGAAGTAGCATTCAAATATATTGTTTGCTAGCCGTGATATTTGAAATTGGATTTGTTGTTGCGATTGAAGAGAAAGAATTCGTTCCTAGTCTAACTTCTCTCATCAACATTCAACTTTCATCCGTAGTAGACTCCCATCATCCATATGATTCTAGAGATGAGTGGGTAGTTACTAAGTCGTTTTGAAAATATTTGCATTGAAACCATTATCTTTTTCTCATATTTATTTTCGGATTTGTTACCGATTTTCTGATTTTTTTTATTTTTCCTAATATTTCGCTCCATATTTTACCCCAAACAGCATTTTTCACAATTTTTTTTTTTCATTCCTTCAAGAAAGTGAAATTAATTTTTTTTCTCCTTACTCCAAAGAATTTCAAGCCATCAAATATTTCCCTTTACATGAAGGCCCTCAAATAACTATTTTCGTTTTATGAGATCTCTATTTTTTTATTTTTAAAAAATGTACAAATTTTTGTTAAAAAAAAATCATACATTATAGTGATAAGTGTAAAAGAAAAATGAAGGACGTAAATCACATTAGGAAAGAGTTATTCATTTTAATGATTTTTTTTCAAAAATATCTTGATTTAAATGGAAAATTGTATATCAAATCTTAAAATTTAATGGGCATAAAAGTTCTATTATCAAATTTATTTACATATTTAGTCCTTTCACTTTTCTATTTTTGTACAATTTTGCCTAAAATTTCCTAAATTATAGACTTACATTTATCTCAAAACAAAAAAATTAAACATTCCAACTGTGTATTTACGTGGCAGTTACACATCAGGAAAGACACCTATTTTCTATCTTCCCCCAAGACGCGTATCACCACTCTATAGTTTGGTGCATGTGGTCTCGTTAGGATCTATTCGGGATGTGTGTTTTTAATTTTTTATTTTTTTTGGGGCTAAGGAGAGATTGGAGAATGAACACTAGGGTGATGTTATTCAATAGCTTGGTGCATGTGGAATACAAGGAATAAGTACCTCTTTGCAGATGGGTTTTCTATTGACGTTAACATGTGGAGACAGGCAATAAACTTGCTCAAGATTTTAAGAGGGCCGTGGAGAGAGAAGAGAGCAGTAGAATGGTGGAAGTGCATGACTGGCGAACTAAGGTGCTGAAAAATAACTTTTTAGGCCTAGAGATGGGTCGGGTATGGCGGTACATGACGGTGAAGGGGATGTGGCGGCTTAGCAAGATCCTAATTTTTTAGGCCTAGAGATGGAAGAGGCTCATGCATGCCGATACGTTATTCAGGTGGTTCTACAACATGGCTTCCGAAATGTGGTTGCGGAAGGGGATTGCTAAGCTTTGATCTTGAACTGGGTCTTATACTTGATGACATTATTGGTCTTAGTAAGAATTTTGAGCTTTGTGCTTTCTCATTTGTCTGTAGGAAAGCAAACAAGGGTGCTAATTCTATTGCTCATCTTCAACCCTATATCTTGCATTCCCGGGTATGGCTTGAAGATGGTGCAGATTGTAATTTTGATCGAGCCTTGAACGATTTGTGTTACCATTTGAATCTTGATGAATAAAATCCTAATAGAAGTGAACTTGAACCAAAATTTCGTCAACTTCAATACAATCTACCTCAAAAATGGAGGCAACTCTAACCCAATCGAACGACTCATTATATGTCTACCTTAGAGTTGTCGGTTTTTTGATGTGGGCGATGAGACTTACCCTAGCAAGTCTAAGGGCCTGTTCTTTTCGTTGAAAAATATAGATTGAGAAATGGGCGAAGTTGGTTGAGAGTGGTTGAAGTTGGTTGAAATTGATATTTGTTTTGTTGAAGTGGGTTGAAGTTAGTTGAAGTTAGTATATTTTTTGTTTATATGATAGGCAAATGTTAGTTGAAGTAGGTTGAAGTGGGTTGAAGTTGGTATTTTTTTATTGAAGTGAGTTGAAGTTGATTAAAGTTGGTAAATTCAGATTTACCAACGAGAAGAACAAGCCCTAAATCTAGAAGTACCTAAATGAGATTGATTGATAAGGTAGGAGTCTGATAATAGAAGTCACAGTTTTAAACTTGACAATCTTGAGTTAGACTCAAATCCAAACTAAATAACCCAAATTATATCCAACTTGACATTCTAAATAGACTAATTGGATTTGAAAGATGGGGGACCCTAAATTTCTTATCTAAACATATTTTTCTATGCAAGACGAAGTTATTGAATCAAATACTAAGCATTTCAAAGTCAATCGAAATAGAAAATGACCTAATTCGACCTAAAAATGTGTTGCGATCTCTTGAGAAGCTTAATTGGAGGAAAAAAATTGACTTAAATCTAAATTAAATGATCCATTTATCAAATATACCAAGCTTCACAATACCCTCCAGTAAGGACGTAAAAGAACAGAGCCTGCTCGGTGAGGCCTTGGATTGACTTGGTGGAAGTTCAGCTCAAGCTCAGTTTGACCAAAACCGACTCGACTCGACTTGACTCGACTCAGTTGAACTCTTTTAGATATTTTGGATGGGAAATAGCATTACATTCCATACAAATAAATTGGCTTTGTTAGTTTAGATGTCCATAGTTCAATATAAAAGCACCTACTAGATATATATATTTTTTTAATTAGGAGTTGCAGTGTTCTAAGTTAAGAGTTTTTTTTTTAATAATTTCCAAATAAAATTGCGTTTGAATATAAAATAATAAACCCCTGTGAAAGTTCGAGCTCGACTCAGTCAAAGTTTGGCTTTAGCTCGATTTAATCAAGTTTAGCAGAACTTGTGTTTAGCTTACTTTATTCAGGCTCGACTCGGCTCATAAGGGTGTTCAAAAATATCCGCAACCAATAGCCAGGACTGAAAATCCACTATCTGACTTGAAATTTAGGGTATTCGACCCGAACATTTGAAAATTTCGTTTCGGATACCCAAACTGATTTTTCTTTTTTTGGTTATTTATTTGGGTATGGTTCAGGCGTTTTGAGAGTTAAGGTACCCGAAAACCCAAAACTTTTAAAAAAAAAATTTGGAAATGTTTTTTAGTTTTCCCTTCTTTAAAGACTTTGTAAGTCAAATATCTCCAAGCCCCAAGAAAACAAGTATATTTGACTTTGTTGTATTATGTTGTTTGGATGTATAGGTCATTTAGAAGACTTTGTTGTATTCGCATAGTAGGTTAGACATGAATATGATGTTAGTAAGCTTATATTTCATGGAGTTGTGGAGTCCTTGAATGTGAATGGTGGTAAGGTATTGCATCATGTTGAAACATTGTGTAATAGTATCAAGTGCAATTTGGCGCATTACGACAATGTTTTATAGCATAATAACAATAATTATATTATGGATATAAAATAATTATTAGATGAAATAGAAAAATTTTGAAAAAAGTGGGTTATTGGGTAATCGAAAACCCTAATCGAAATTTTTTGGTTTCCAAAAATTTCAAATTGCATATGATTTATCAGTTTGCTGATCCGAAATTTCGAGTACTCAAACCGAAATCTCCTTTAATTCGAATATCCAAACCATGAACACCTCTATTGGCTCATACACCCTACGCTAAAGGCGGATAATAGGTAAGTCATGTCTAGGGATGGCGATGGGTCGGATCTGGGTCGGATCTATTTAGATCCAAATTCATTTAAATTTCTTGAACCTAGACCCAGACCTGCCACAAACCCGTTGGGTTTGAAAAGATAGGACTTAGACTCGGACCTTGTGGGTTTGACGGGTTCACGAGTCCTAAATGGGTCATAACTATTTTTTACATTAAATATTATTTTTTTCATATCCCACCACCAATCAACACATTATAAAGACAAATAATTGAATTTAGATGGCGCAATATTTAATAAAATAACATTCTAGTGATACGTACCATAATTAAATGTTTTTACTTATATTTTGCGCATTAAAAATAATATTTTAATATAAACCACAAAAATATAGTCCATCAAATATTAAACTAACGTAATAAAATAAATTTTTTTACGACTGATAGAAAGTAAAGTAATTTTAGAATTTACGGGTTTATAGTTACTTATTCAATTATCTTTGTCACGTTTTTTCCGGACCACGCTCAAATCCGAACCACATTTTTTTGACTCAGACGGTGCCGAGGGCACTTCGGTTGGTACCTGGAAATTGCCACTGAAGGCAATTCCGAATTTCCAACAGTGGTCTACAAAAGTACAAAGACGTATGCGCGTTGTCTCCCTCTCTCGTGGGTCAAGCAGCCGTCACACTTTTTATTTTTAGTCTAATCTAACTGAGACCGCAGACATTACAACTCAAGAAACAGACTTGAAAAACCCAGCACCAGCAGCAGCGGTGACAAACATTATCATTCAACTTGAGTACAGACAGAGAACCCTCTGATAATTCACCGTCATCATGTGTTGCGACGGAGATTGCAGGCCATTGGGCTTCCTTCTGGGTCTTCCCTTCGCCTTCTTAGCTCTCCTCGTCTCCATCGTCGGCATCGTCGTCTGGATCGTCGGGTACTCTCTCTCTCTCTCTCTCTCTCTCTCTCTCACAGAATTTGAATCGATCTTAATCATGTAATTTTGGGTTGAAATTGCAGATTGCTATTGAGTTGCATATGCCCATGTTGTCTCTGTGTGACCATATTGGTGGAGCTGGCACTTGAGCTCATCAAAGCCCCTCTTCATGTCATGGAGTGGTTCACCTCTCAGATCCCCTGCTAATTAATTAATTAATCTCTCTTTTCCTGTTACACTATTTCTCTGTAAATTTCTAATTGTTCAGCAATAATTCTGTATCCTTTTTTGTTGAGTGTATCCGTTCATCTTCATCAATATATATCTATATATATATATTTCTTTCTTAAAAATTCGATTTTTCTTGTTATATGATTTAGTGGATCCTTTCTTACTGTTGTTTATATTGTCATGTCTCCAATTCTGCCAGTTTTGCCATAATTATTGTCAGATAGAGCATCGGAGATTCGAGGGCAAATCTTTTTATCTTCCCCTTTGTTTTCCCCAATTAAGTGACTGAATTTCGAACCAATCTGCACAAATGTTTAGCCCCCTGTTTCTCTTTTCCTGTGTCTTGCTCTCCATTGGTCGCATTGTACTATTACACTAGTCAAGGCCTTGCTAATCAAAGGTCTTATTCAAATCCGAAAAACAAATTGAATTCAGCATAAGCCAGATAATAGGGAATATCATTTTTCTTATTCGAAAAATGCCAATGAGATGAAATTTCAAAGCTAGAGTCTCTCTGTCTCCTAAAACTTTTATGTTGAAAATATGTTCTTTTCTGTATTTTTCAGACCTATTTATTTCTTTTTTTTGACAATTTGGGTATTTTATTTTTATAATATTTTTAGAAATTTTTTATATGGTAGGTGAGATTGAGTGGTTGACATGCTTGGAGAGGGTCTTTGATCTATTGAGAGATCTCACCTTCCGTGTTGAATTAGAGGGTTACTTTCCATCAGAGCATGACTTAACCCAAATTTAATATAAATCTTAATCCATGCCTAACATAATTTTTTATTTCTCCATTGTGGACTTCATCTGTTGTGGTCCTTGCGTGATGAGCATATGGTGCATGCTGATGGTAGAATCACTTTGGTGGGACTTCGTTGCTTGCCATTCAGCTTTTTAAGAAATTCTTGTGTTCTTTGTGAACCTAAGCAATGAGTTAAACTGCATTATGAAGGAAGCAACATATGAAAGAACCAGATAGTGGAGTTGGCTTTGTCTATTTATGTTGACATTTCACTAAGATTCCAAGTCTCATTTATCCTTTAATTCATCTGGATACGGATAGGAGATGTAATTTTGGCTTCCTATGACAGCAACCTTTTGAGTACATTCCTGGAATAAGTGGAGCGTGAAATCACATATGTCCCTGGTAGCGATGTAAATGAGTTGAGTCCAGCTAATCCAATTCAGCTATATCAAATGTTATGTTTGAGTGACCTAGCTTGAATCTTTACCTACCTTTGTATGTGTCTCTTCAGAACTTGCCTGAGTGCCACTCTGTGTTGATTTAGGAAGAAAGAAAGCTGTCTAAGTTCTTCAACTCAACTCCGAAAAACTCTCTGAGACTCTCCTTAATCTGCCTCTATAGAAATTCATTCTAAGTTATTTATACCTTCAGATCATTATCCTGTTCAAATATGAGACATCAATATGGAATATGGATTCTGATATCTGGAAAGGACTCTGAATGACAAAAAAGGAATATGATTTGCATACTCTTATGTTCATTCTTCCATCTTCTAAACTGAGGCCTTCTCAATGAGTGCCTGTTGTTGGCTCATGCAACATTGGTTGAGTGTTTCTTTCATTTGGGGCTGGTATTTGTTCAAAACAGTTACCGTGAGAAAGTAAACGTGGCACCCATAGAAGATAAAATAAGACAGATTAGATTTAGATGGTTTGGTCATGTGAAGAGAATGACTATGGATGCACATGTGAGGAGATATGAGATGATTAACATTCTAGAATATAGAAGAGACAGAGGATGGCCAAAGAACAACTTGACCAAGGCCGTTAAACATGATTTGAAATTTTAAGGATTTACAAAGAACATGACTCTGGATAGGAGTCTATAGAGGTCTAGGATTAAGGTAATAGATCATAGATAGATAGCTTCTTGGCATTTCTTTGGTCAATTAATGGTAGGAGTTGTTGTGGCATTATATTGGCTATTTTCTTCTTTGATGTTCTGTATTTTTGTATATAGTAGTATCATCATCTTGTCGAAGTTGCTACTATCCCACCTTTGATTGTCAAGGTGTAGTACTTGCCTCCCTGTGTTGTTCTTATGTTTTTAATATATATAGTTAGTGCCATTAGATTTTAGTATTTCATATTTACATTCCCTTTCTCTCTATCAAATCTTTCATCTATATTTTTTTCCTTTTCTTTTAATTTTTTTTTTTTATGCGGGTCTCTTGAATCAGCCTCTTTATAGGCATGGAAATCTATAGAGGTAAGATTGTCTATATCTGGATGACAGAATCTCCTCAGACTTTGTGAAAGCGGGACTCGCATTAGGAGTTGTTCTAATTAACCGTGAGTTTGCCAATGAAATTTGTAATAGAGTTTAAACTTTGACTACAACTTTGAGTTTGCTTATCGTTGTTTTCTAGATGAATGAGTATCATTTTCTAAGTTTACACCTAAGTGATTCGGGAAGAAATTAACGGTTGGAATTGGTCACTGTACAGTCAACTTGATGCTTTTGTGTAGAACAAATAGCTTGTGGTGGACTTGTGCTCTGCAGCAATTTATGAAAAACGACCATTTGTTAATTAACTAACAGAAGGATTTTTTTCAACCTCTCTTTTTTTCCCCCTTGAAAAAAGTTTAGTGAACAAGCTGTTCATGCATGTGAATGATAAACTAGTTCTTCATCTACGTTTAATCCAAATGATAGACCTTTATCAAGCTCAGTATATATCAAATCAATGTGCACACAGGTTTCCTGACTTATTCCTATTCACTTATTTTTCTAGTAGCAAATATATGCATGCTCTTGATGTTTAACCAGTCTGACTTCTGACCTCGGAGCATAGGCTTTGCAAGCTTTTGGAGTCTTACGTGTATAATATCTGTGCCTGCTTACAGTAGATGCTCTAATAGATTTCAATTTTTAATAGGCACAACTTGTCCCACAGGTAAGTTTGGGATCTGTTATGAGCCTATAGATTTAGTTGTCAAGTTCATGATCATTTAACTTCCAGCGGCCATCAGACATCTGAACCATGCCTTTGTTGTTTGAACACCACCAGTAAGCAGGCACCTGATACTCATCCCTGAGAGCATCGCATGCTTTATTCACAAGCGATATATCTCTCTCTATTTCGAGCTTAAACCCTCCTTTGCTCCCCTGAGTCCCTGCTAAAACATGCAGATATACCTCCAAGATGTGCCAGCTTCTGATATCTCCTGGAATCTTCAAAAACGTAGATTGAAGGGAATCCATCAGTAGTTGTTCTCCTACTTCTGCATACCATGGGGGTAGAAAGGGAATTATATCATGAATATTGTGCACTTGCAGTAGCCTTAGGTCTTTCAGATGCCTGACCATACGACGGAAGTTTGAATCACCAACACGTGGGCTTGCAAAGGAAAATACTGTTACCAGAGGGGGGGGTTTCTGGGGCTGATTTTGACATATGTGGATATTGTTGGCCACAATATCTGCAGCATTTAGCGTTGCTAGGGATGCACCTAGGCTGTGGCCTGTAATGCTGATACTGATTTCTTCATCTTCGTATTCATTGACCAGTCTCTTGACTTCGGATAGGACCTGAGGCGTGTGAAACTCATTGTCATGTGGAAAGCAACATGAAAATTTTGAACTGTTACCTGTTGTACTTGCAGTTGCCCGAACGCAGGAATCAAGATAGGTTCGGTTACTCCATGGTTATGTTTTCGTCTTCTGAGCATAATATCATACGTGAACAATTTCGCGTTCGATCGGATAAGATCGAGTGCTGGTTGGGGTGACAAGAACTTATGCTGTCAGCCGTACTCAGTAGGTAAAGGCTGAATTTTGCTTTGATGCTATTGTTTCAGCCATTGGGGTCGTGCCATATAAATGCATTGATTAAAAAAACCAGGGCTTTTAAAATAATATCTGCTAGGGGAGTTACTCGATTTCTTGAGAGATTTCAATAATGAAGCTTGTCCGATTCATCTTAATGAGAAAACTGTCATGGTAGGCCAACATCTGGGTTAGAACAAGTCGATGGGATATTTGGGTTCAATAAAAGCCTAGGTGGGTCATCTTTGGATTTGCTTTTGGTTTGCCGTAGGCCTGTCAAGCAAAATGCACTTGGTAGTGGCAATGCAATTTGGATCAGTTCATTTTAGGTCAGGTAGAGTCAGATTACACTGTCTTATTTCATATTGTTTGAGTCAGATACTTGGTTAATATGTCAAATGTTTTTCATGTCTAGCCCTTGGGAGAGAGATTCTCGGAACCACTATGACCAAGTTTTAGACTGCAGCTAGGAGTACTACCTGTTCCCTGGCACTTTCCTGGGAAAATGGTGAGTGGGGATCTGTTGAAGTATAAAGGGAAAGCCAACCACTGTGGACCTTGGGATCTTTACCATCTCCAAATACTCCTGAGGCCGACACCAAAGGAAATTCGAAATCCTTGAACCACTCAGACACTTGTATCGTCCCCCTCCATGCAATCACAATATCTCTCCTCCCTAAAACTGCCTTCCCCTCATCAGTAGCCACAGCTATGTAGCCCATCCAGTTAGAACCTCTGCACCAGGCTTCCCTAGAAAAAGACATCAATATGAAAGCTTCTGGTACACTGATCTGAGATGTGGCATAGAAATATCGGACCACTTGGTATTTCATCAGAGGTTTGGAACCGCCCAGCCCGACTTTGGAGAAGAGGTTTGTCTTGGCATATCTGCTGCTCCCGGCATACTTCGATGCCCGTTCAGAGTTGAAAGCATCGTAGGTTGCCTGAGCCATCTCTCCGTAGTGAATGAGGTACTGACGGAGATAGTTGTCTAAGGGGTCCAGGAGGCCTTCCCAGTTGTTTTCTCCACTAAGTTCTCTCCATCTCTCTGCAATTGTATTTGTTGTTCCTGTCATCTGTCCTGAACCTGAAGGTTTCTCACCGTACATCTTTTAGGAGTGGTTTCTAAAGAGGTACTGAACTTTTGGATGTTATCAGATTAGTTTTAAGGGATTTCGTGTACGGGGAGAATTAACCACCTATTTTCCATGTATTATGGTCATGAACGTTTCATGCGTTAGTTTTTTTTGGGTTTGTCACAGCG
Organism: Carnegiea gigantea; assembly: GCA_029747015.1. Classification (NCBI taxonomy): domain Eukaryota; kingdom Viridiplantae; phylum Streptophyta; class Magnoliopsida; order Caryophyllales; family Cactaceae; genus Carnegiea; species Carnegiea gigantea. The sequence continues at coordinate 71,723 of JAKOGI010002179.1, forward strand.
TTAGTTCTTTTGGGTTTGTCACGGCATTAATCTTACCTTTGTTGACAGCAAACCCTTTATTTGCAATCTTAGCTTTGTTGACGGCAAACCCTTTATGCGCAACGTGAAGCTACGGAATAAGAACTATGCTGTGGTAGTGAACCTATGGAGCATGTAAAATTTTCATAATCAAATTGAAAGAGGTCTCATTGGCAGAAAATGAACATTAGGTGGTTTTCGGACGAGTTGCAAAGACTAGATGGAAAATACAGGTGTAAACCGTTGATGGAAAAGACAGTCACTTTTGGATAGAAGTGTGGAATTCCAGAACTCCGGTTACATGCACATTTACCATCAATTTACTTTAAAAAAAAACTGTTGATGGAATATTTACGTTGATCTGGGGCTATTTCAGAATGGAATTACATGCATGTCTGTTACTAATTGTTGCCCAATAAAACCTTCTAATTGAAATTGTGATAATGATGACTAGCACCCCCCCCCCCCAAAAAAAAAAAAAAAAAAAACAATGCTCACTATGTTAAGTGAATTGGTTCCTGTGTTCGTTTTTTAAGCCAACACTTTCCTGTTATCTAGTATTCATGCTTGTCCCCTGTAGTTCACTGCCTGGTTTCCATGACATATACAGTAGCAGAACAGAACCTGGAAACCCAAAATTTTACATAGAAAATGTCTGATATCACCTGAAAGATATAAAATCTGTTACTGTTATTCATGCTTTTAGAAACATCACAAGACCTGGATTTCCACCGCGCCATAAACAAGAAAAACCAGAACCAAACTTACTACAGTGAAAAAAAACATGCCTTCCTTTCTACTTTAGACTACTTGCTCTCATGATGCTCTTCCCTCTCCCTGACTTCAACTCGTGGCGTAGGGCCTGCCACAAGTTCGGTGGTGTGCTGTGCGATCTCAACTATGGTTTCACCTATTGCCCCGAGCATGCCTCCTCCCTTCTCTTTCACCATCTTCCCTGTTTCTTCTCCTTCCTCCATCTTTGTGGAGCTCTCATCCCATGGCTGCATTGCTCCTTTTGCCCTGTCCTTGATTGTCCCTACACCTTCCCGGAACTTCGCTGTTATTCCTCCACCACTTGTGGGTTGTGTCTCACCCTGCATGTCATGAACATGTTCATTTTGTAAGCTATATAGTTTTCAGTTTTAAAGGTTTTTCCTGGAAACAAAAATAATAATCATACCGCAGTATAATGTAATTGTTTCTCTTCTCTGTATCTTTCCGCGTCCATCTTCTTCCTAGTGGTATAATCCGCTAGCCTCTCTCCACTGTGAACTGCTGTTTCCTTGGCCATGACCACTGGTTTCTCTGCCAACTCAGCTGCCTTGTTAGCAGCACTAGCCACCACATCCTTGGCCTTGCTCACCACACCGCCAGCCATTTTGGTGGCCTCCACCGCAATCTCTGTGGTATAATGAGCGGCCCCCCAACCAGCCACCACTGCCTGGTCTTTCACATCCTCCGCCACCTTCCCGGCATACTCAGCTGCAGTCTTCCCTGTCTCCAATGCCACATCCTTGGCAGCCACCGCTTTCTCACCCACGTACCCTGCCACACTCTTGGTGGCCCCCACGGTGGTGTCCCTGGCCTGGGATGCCACCTCCCCTGCATACTCGGTGCCCACCTGGGCCCCACTCTTGACCTCCCCTGCCTTCTGGGAGGCGTATTCCTTAGCCTGCATTGCTGTTTCCTTCGTGTACTCCATGGATTTCTGCCCTGCACCCGAGATGGTCTCTTTGGCTTGTTGGGCCTTCTCGGCAGCCGTTTCTTTGACAGGGACAGTCTTCTCGGAGATGAACTGGGTCGTTGCTCCGATGCCTTGACAGCCTTTCTCCTTTGCCTGGAAGCCTAACTCAGAGGCCTTGGCTGCTGCTGCCCCTGCTCCGTGCTTTGCTGATTCTTTGGCTTCTTGCATTGCGGAGCCTGCTAGTTCTGTTGCTTTGGCATACCTGTTACTATTAGACTTAGTAGGGGAACTATCTTGGCATGGAGGATCAAAGCAAGGTAGGAACTCTATAGGAATGCCCTATGTGCTACAGCATTCCTGTCTATATTTTCAAGTGAAGGGTCACTTTCTGAACCTAATAAATAGACCTTGACAAGTTTAGATGACAGGACAAGTATAAAAGAGCTGATGTTTTGTCTCAAACAGTACTGGATCTTCGTGGTCTGAATATGAAACAAGTGATCCAAACTAGAGCAAAATGAAGTTAAAATTAAGGGGGCATTAGGCTCAATTTTGTTGGAGCGGAATGGAATGTGAGAATGATTTTTGATCCTTGATTCTCCGAGTAGGTTTAATGTGAGTTAAAAACGATACCTAAAAATGAATTTGCGGCAATCTTATGTACCTTTCTTGAGCAGCTTGAATTGCCTCCATGGAGTTCTGCTGTGCAGTTTGTCTGTACACCGAAATCTCCTCCAAAGACGGGATTTGGTTCTTTTCCTGATGTTGTTTGCCTCCCTGCTGCTTTTCCTGATATTGTTGGCCTCCCTGCTGCTTGACCCCTTGCTGCCTTTCTCCTCCCTTCCCTTGTGATCCTAATTTCTCTTGTTCATGACTCATCTCAAACTTACCCACCGAAGTCGGCCCTTTCTCTCTCTCCCTCTCTCCTTGCCTCTGCATCTGCTGCACAGATGACTTCTCTTTCTGCTGTTGGTGGTGCTGCTGCTGCTCCACTTCACGATGCTGTTCCATTTCTCTCTCCGTTTGTTGCCTGTTCTTCTCCTCCATAGCCCTTGCTCTCTCCTGCTCGACATGACGATGCCTCTCTCTCTCCCTCTTCTCAGACTCGTGGTCTGATCCAGTGCCCTCATGTCCAGCTCCAAACTCTAGACCTCCCACCTTATCAGAGATTGACTCAAAATGAGTCCCTCTCTTCGCCTTCCCACTCTCCCTCACCTCCCCCGTCCTGGCCTGATCACCAGCACCACCGGCATGGCCGACCGTAGCTCCCACAACCACCACCGTACTCCCCTTGTCCGTGTCTTGGGTGGCAGCAGCATCGGTGGCAGTGTGGTGGGCAAGCTCTTCAAATCGGTTAGTGAGTTTAGGGACGATGTCTTTCCCTCCGTGGATTTCTCTCTCATGGGTTGTGTTCTCTCTTCTCTGCTGCTGTGACGCCATTTTTGCTGCCTTTCTTTCTGTTGTTTTGTGCTTGTGTTTGAGATGGATTGATCGGGTGGGGAAGAGAGTGGATTTATGAATGATTATTGGGCGGTGAGAGAAGATGAAGATGAAGATGAAGAGAAGGGAGGACATGTGGAGAAAGGGAGGAAAGCTGAGGTGGTGACTAAGGAACATAGATGGAGGGTACGTGTGTTGTTTAGGAAAAGCCATGTCTGTTAAACACACGGTAGGGGGTATTTTATCGAGTCAACTGCCGCGAGGGACTATTAGCAGTTTGCATGCAGCTCCTGTGCGTGTCATTCCCTCATGTCTTAATTATCGTAGATTAAGATTCTGTTCTCTTCGACTTATTTTTTAAAGAATAAGGTCAGATAAGTTTAGTTTAGAATAAATTTAACAAATAAATTTAGAATAAGTTCATAATAAGTTCAGCAAATAATATTAAAATAAGCTCTATAAGTAAGTTTATAATTTGTTCTTAATAAATTCAGAATAAGTTTAGTAAATAAGTTCATAATACGTTCAGCAAATAAGTTCAGATAAGTTCAACTCAAAATAAATTCTCAGATAAAATAAGTCGAAGAGAACAGAATATAAAAAAAAATAAAAACTGGTTTTAATGCTTATCTAATTAGGTAACGCTTAGTTATTGCCAGAATCAATCATCTCAATTTTTGTTTCCCTTTGGATCACTTTAACCAACTGGCTTCGAATATGAGAAAAGAGTGATGACATTAGAACCTTTTATTATTATCGGGCAAAGTGGTAAATTCCTGGTCTAAAATTGTCGATGCGTTTGTGGGTACATTTCGCAGCTACTAAATTGCTAATAGTCAAAGCGGTGATTTTACCGGCAACACTAGCAATATGTAACATATTTTAAATGGGTTACTTGCACATCTTGAATTTGAGTTGCGATACTACTTGAAAACAAGTCCGACGAATATTTGGATAAAGGAGTTGTCTAACTAATGTCCTCGTTTAGTGTAGCACGTACACATGCCAATTCCTTTTTTTGCACGCTAAGAGTATGAGTTTAACACTTCAACGTCCCGTTCTGTCATCCTTTTGCTCATACTCATACAGTCGTACTTTCTTCCTATGTGGCTTTCGATCTCGTTTTTTCTGCTCTTGTAAAAACCAAGAGGAAGAAACTCGTGGGTATGAATTTTACAAGGCTGTGTATTAAGCAGATTTTTTTTGCTTTTTGCTTTAATCTCGACCTTGAACAGCTTATGCGTAGTCTCTTGCAGTCATTCTAAATGAACTCTCTTTGTTGGACGTTGTTGCTATTTGCTATTTGCTATTTTAGTTTTGTTGGTATTTGCTTGGCCCCTTTTGTATTTTGCTTCATTTCATTCATATTGGACAAAGCCCCTTTGGTAGTTTGCAACACACACACAATGCCACTTTTTTTTTTAAATAAAAAAAACTTGGCCGCCAGATGAAAACTAGCATAACAAGGTTGTCATCAATTATTTGGTTGTAATATATTGGAGTAATTTCCATTAAATGGAAATTTAATGAAATAATTTTCCCATGAAAATGATTATGGAAATATATTTTTGAATTGTACCTAAATAATGATTAATTATTTTGATAATTAATTATTATAATGTACATTTTGATAAAAAATTAATTTGATTAATTATTTATAAAGAGTTACAAGTTAGTTTGAATGATTGACTAACTTATGCTTATTAATGAAAGGATGTATTTATTAAGAGATATGTCTATTTTAAAGTGACATTTATAAAAGGATTCTGTATTTTCATGAAGAGTCATGAATATCACATGATGACATATGAATGGCATGCCTTGATGGGCATGATCAAGAGAATTATACTAATACCATAGTCTCTAAAATTTCTGTCTTGTGTTCAATACTTAGGGTCCTATCTTTATGAGTGCAACATACAGATATGAAAGATTTTTTTTATATCCCAAAGACCTATTTAGATAGCCCTATTGCACGTGGAGGTAACTAGAGTATTTAGAAAAAATGTACTTATACCTGCATAGAATTCTTGGTTAATTTGACACTAAGTTTACCTGTGACAAACTGATATTTGTATTCAAGAAACCAAATTTTACACCAACAATTTAAAGACTCTAGTCATCTGATGCAAAGAAGTCTATTATTTTATTGTCAAATCGAAGGTTTGATGGAAACAAAGACATGATCCCAAAAGGGATGAGTTCCTTGGACTAGTATAGTTGTTTCTCTTGATGTAACCAAAATTATGTTGACTTGTTGTGCAACAAAAGTACAGTAACAGTCTTTAGGCTGTTGTATGCATAATTTTGATTATGAGATCTAGGGAGATTTATAACTGTATATATTTATAATGGTTATTGTATGACAAAATTCTAATATGATATCAAAGGATTGTATTATAACCATATGTTCATGTAAAAAAATAACTTATGAAGTCCATAAAGATAAGTGACTTATTTGTACTAGGTGACTATAATATGAAAATTATCCCGAAATAACCATAAATGCATTCAACTTTATTTTTGAGGTTATCTTGATGGATGAATTTATCCAATGGCAATAGAGGAGGCTCGAGCCAAATTTATTACAAGATAAATTCCCATGTTACTTTCAATTTTCTTCCGTTTTTGTCTTT
>JAKOGI010002179.1:82500-85000 GCA_029747015.1 Carnegiea gigantea
CGTCGAGGGATTCTTCTACGTTTACTCCTCCGGAGTTGAGGATCAGTGCTGGTTTGTCCCACTGAGGAACTCCTCCCCCTATCTCTAAGAGGTATGGAATCCTCAACGGGTAGAGAATCATTCCTATCATCCTGAACAGGCGGACTAACTGCAGGTTCATGAATAGGAGAGCGAGAACGAACCTCATTTTCAGTTGGATTGTGAGGACAAACCCCAGTATCAAGTCGATTCTTTTGGTTGACCAACAATTATTCATCTGTTATACTATCCTCGGTGATACGGTGAGTGTTTAAATCCTCCCTCTCACCGAGAGATAGCTGGTCATCTAGCGGTAACTCAAATAATGCTAGGTCATTTTTGATTTCACCAATGCTTGGAAACTCATCCTCAAGAAACTCCACATTACGTGAATCGACTTCTGTCATGCCACCATTATGGTGCTCACCATACATAACGTATCTCTTAGAATGTTCGGGATAGCATATGAACACCATTTTGGTGGCCCTGGGACCAAGTTTCCCATACTTGTGAGTTGGGCTGTGCGCATAACCAGCTGAACCCCATGGGCGTAGATGTTCCAAGGCGGGCTTTCTGTTATGCCACAACTCATATAGAGTAGCCGATACGCTCTTACTTGGCACACGGTTGAGGATGTAAGTTGTCGTGAGCAACGCATCCCCCCAAAAACTAATTGCGAGATTGGCGTGTGCCATCATTGACCTGACCATGTCAAGCAATGTGCGATTCCTACGCTTTGCCACACCATTTTGTTGTGGAATGCTAGGAATCGTGAGTTGTCTTCGCATACCCTTTTCGTCACAAAATTCTTTAAACATATGAGAGAGGTATTCACGACCACGATCAGTTCAAAGAGTCTTAACTCTCCAATCTAACTGGGTCTCAACCTTGGCTACAAAGCGTTTGAACACATCAAGTGCTTCATAGCGATGTGATAATAGGTACACATACCCATATCTTGAATAATCATCTATAAAAGTGAGGAAATAGAAAGCCCCATGACGTGCTTTCACATTCATGGGTCCATAAATATCAGAGTGAATAAGCTCAAGAGGGTTTGAGGCCCTTGAAGCCTTATCAAAAGCCTTCGTGGTTGCCTTGCCAGGTAGACATGACTCGCACCTAGGCAACTTAACCTTAGTGAGTCGGTCTAAAAGACCTTCTTTAGCTAGCCGACTCATCCTATCTTGGCTAATATGACCAAGCCTAGCATGCCACTTAATAGATTCTAAATCGGAATCAAAATGTGAGACAAAGACTGAATGAGAATTATTATAAGATTCATCTAAATCGAGTACAAGAAAATCGTTCCTTAATATAGCGTGGCCAAACACATTGCCACCATATAAAATGTTCAAACCATCTGAACAAGAACTAAAATCAAAACCAGATTTCATTAAAGAGATTAAAGACAAAAGACAAGTCCGCACCCCAGGTGCGTAGAGAGCATCAAACAAGAGCAACTTATTTCCTCCTTTCAATGTGAGCCGGTACGTTCCAACACCTAGAACGTCTTCTTCACTGCCGTTTCCCAACACGACAGATTGTGAACCCACCGGATAGCGGTGAAAGTCCACGAAGCTAGCTCTGTCCCGAACTATATGTTCGCTTGCTCCCGCATCTACAATCCAATTAGGAAAGGATTTAGCAATTAATGCATGGGAACATACATATAATTCAGGAGAGTAAGTGAAGAAAAGTACCTTCTTCGGCTCAGGACAATCCCAAGCATAGTAACCTTTCTTGCCACAGTTATAGCACTTCACACGTGCGATCTTTGTCTCTCCATTGCCTTTGGGCTTTTGTTTTTTAGCCACTCCAGCCTTCGGCCTACCTTTCTGAGGGGGCCGTGAACTTCTCTTGAACTGCCTACCTCTAGTGTTCTTGTTGCCTTTAGGCCGATTGCCTTTGGCGACAAGAGCCACGTTAGGAGTTCGGAATATTTTCAGGCGCTCCTCCTCCATTTTAAGGTGGCTTTGGATCTGACTGAAGGTTTTGAAATGGTCAGAATGAGTTAAGACCATCTTAACCTATTTCTAATGTTGAGGTTCATCAGGGAGAGCCCGAATTATATTCAAGACTTACTCCCCCTCAGAAATGTCTCTACCAGCAGCCTTTAGGTCGCCAATTATGCCACTCGTAATTCGTAAATGTTCAGCTATGGTACGATTGGAATTCATTTTGTACTGTATCCATTTTAGTTGCAAGGTACGAAGCTTTGTTTCGGATGTCTGTCCAAAACAGATTTGGAATTGGTCCCACATGTCCTTAGCCGTGGGATAAACCTCAAATTCACCAATCAGATCATCATGCATGTAATACAACATAGTAAAGCACGCTCTATGATCTTTCTTAGCCCAGTCTTGGTAGGCCTGTAAGCTTTCTTGATACTGCACCGTAGTAGTATCAATAGGCTTGCCATCTTTATCCTTGTCAGATAGTGGAAACTTGGCTACTGTCAAGTGTTCCAATAGGTCTCTTG
>JAKOGI010002179.1:90000-125000 GCA_029747015.1 Carnegiea gigantea
TTATAAAAGGATGATATCCTTCCATAAAGAAGTATGAATATCTCTATAAATATGTGACATAATGGCATATGAATGGCATGCCTCGATAGGCATGATCAAGAGAGTTATATTAACACCATAATCTTTGAAATTTCTTGTGATGTCTTGGATACTTAGGGTCTTATCTTTGTGATTGCAACACGCAGATGGGAAAAATTCCTTTAAATTCCAAAGGCCTACTCAGACAACCCTATTGCATGTGGGGCCGAATACAGTTTTTAGCAAAAGCGGACTTACACCTACCTAGAAGTCTCGGTTAATTTGACTCTGAGTTTTCATGTGACAAACTTATGTCTATATCCCATCAAAATGAATTTAACACCAACAATCTAAATCTAATTCATTTGAATTAAAGAAGCTTATAATTTTATGCGTCAAATTGAACGTTTGATGGAAACAAAGACATGATCGTAGAAGGTATGAGTTTCTTAGACTAGGACACTTGTTTTTCTTGATGTAATCAACATTATGTTGATTTGTTGTACAGTAAAGCATAGTGAAAGTCTTGAGGTTGTTGCATGTATAATTTTGATTATGAGATTTAGAAATATCTATAATCGTATAAATTTATAATGGTTATTGTGAAAATTCTAATATGATATCAAAGTATTGTATTATAGCCATGCGTTCATATAAAAAATAAATTGTGAAGTCCATGAAGATAAATGGTTAATTTGGACTAGATGATTGTAATATGAAAATTTTTCAGAAGTAGCCATGAATGCATTCAACTTTATTTTTGAGGTTGTCTTGGTGGACGAATTTATCCAATGGTAGTATAGGAAGTCGGACCAAATTTATTACAAGATAAATGCCTTTGTCCATGTTACTTTCAATTTTCTTCCATTTTTGTCTTTAATTTAACTTAGTTTCGTACTTTCAAAATAACATGTAATATCTTGTTAGTGGGCAACTAAAAAGAATTTAACCTCCTTGTTGATTCTTTTCTGAGCTGTCAACCCTTGATTATTATCATCTTACCATTGGATTGTGATTCTATGGTATAGTGTTGGGAATGACATGTGATTTGATCAAGTGATCAAATATTGATCATGATTATCATGATATATTGTGATGGTCAAAATGTCGTATTTGTGATGGAATATGAAAATCAAGCCTTTGTGATTAGGGATTGAGATCATAAATTGTAACATCGGGATTCTTACAGTGGAACTAATTTAGGGAGAAAAATTATGCATAATTTTTATGGTCCTACATGCGATAGTCACTAAAGATGATGAGAGCAAAATTATATTTTTCATGGATATGATATAAGCTAATCCATTGGCTTGAGCATGTTCACAATCAACATAATTTTTATATCATGACAATAATTGCTATCATATAGTTCATATGGTGGGAATTTGGTACAAATTGTATAAAGAATTGGATTATGTATAAAAAAATATACTATTATGTATGTAGCCTAACTTAATATGTTTTAAGGATAAATACTTTTATCCTTGATGGGAGTATGCTATTTTCATGTTTCCTTGTAAAGAAAAATAAATGTCCATGTATTAAGATGCATATTTGAATGTCATTTGGACAATATACATACATACATATATATATATATATATATATATATATATATATATATATATATATATATATATATATATATGTATATATATATATATATATATATATATATATATATATATATATATATATATTTGTGTGTGTCTATATATATATATATATATATATATATATATATATATATATATATATATATATATATATATATGTATGTATGTATTGTCGTGATATTTATGATTCACAAAATTTGGTTTATGAATCGGTAATTAATATGAATGTAAGGACAAAAGATTCATCCTTCGTAGAACTAAGGGTGAAATAGAATTTATTTATTTCTGTGTAATTCTAATTTGCTAAAATGTGTATAATTCCATGGATGTTTTGTTGGAGTTTGTAATGCAAATTCTAGTATGGTTTCTAAATGTTTATGTTTTTATTCTGAACGTTTGGATATTATTTAATCTAATTTTGAGCACTGGAGTTGGGAAGAATAACTGTTTCATCTCTGATGAAAATAAATGTGGTGTTTCATTTATTTCAGTATACTAAAATATGAAAGTTTATATAATGGAGTTGTTGACATATTTTAGTATAGCTAGGGAGGTCCATCTGTGTAAATAGTTATTGGACTTGTTTATGACCATGCCATGATGCTTTTTGTGTATATGGTCATGAGAGAATTGACGATAGATATGGATGGAATGTAAATGTGTAAGTATTTACATTAGTCTATGAAAATATATATAACTTAGAATTTCATATGATGGATCTATAATTATTTACTCTAGTTTGGAATAAATGTTGTGAGTAACCTATATTTATATGGTGATAAAATATGTTTTTTTTTAAAGTCTGTTAATTGAAATTATGACTCTAATTTTAAGTTGGGCTTCGATGAAAATGTGGAAACAATTATTACATGTATTAAACCTTGCTTAAGAGGTTGAAATGTTAAGAGGTTCAAATGTATATGTTAAAAAAAAAAAAGAACTAGAATTTGTTGTCATTTCAGTTGACTTGGTCCGTCTTTGGTGCGCATAATTAAGATTTACAAAGACAATGGATCCGCATGGGCAAATAAATATACACATGTGCATAATAACTTGAAGTCATGAGATTCGACTTTTGCAAAGGTATTGTCATCAAAGTCATGGAATGAATCCTATGACTTTGATAGGGATGGTGTTAAGTCTATGTACTAAGTCACTCATGGTGGAACTTCAACTTAACGCTCGTGGAAATATCGAGTTTTAAGTTCAATGAGTCAAAGTACACAATTTGTGTGACTTGTTGGCACTCATGATCATAATAACCATCCAAGGGGAGTGCTAAGTAACCCATATATAAAATGGAGGGTGAGCTTTTCCTCTTAATGAGCCTCAATGGAGCGCATTTGGGTGGGTATAGAAATAAGTATTTGATTAAGTTGTTTGTACTTAATCAATGGTGTAACTTGTTTCTTGTACAATTAAATGTTTCCATTAATACTGTATAGAGGTATTGATGAGGTTTACCTAGTAAGTGTAAAGTGTAGCCACTTCTGTCGAGTTTGGGATTGCCTTTAGAGTACTTACGAAATGGATACGGAATACATGGCCATTAATAGTGTCAAATTACTAAGTAATATGGGACGAAAGTTTTGTGTACACCTTAGATGCAAGTGGTCAGAGGGAATAGCTATCTCGAAACACAGTGTACCATGTTATTCTGATAATTTGGTAGTCATGTCACTAAGATTAGAGTTTAATTGCAAGACACCTCCATTTATGTACGAGACCTCTGAAAATTTGAAAATCATTTGTTATGAAATTGGTGGGGGATTGTTAGAGTAATTTTCATTAAATGGAAATTTAATAAAATTATTATTTCCATAAACACAGTCATGGAAATGTATATTTGAATTACGCCTAAATAATAATTCATTATTTTGATAATTGATTATTGCAATGCACCTTTTCATAAATAATTAATTTGCTTAATTATCTATGAATGGGTATAAGTTAGTTTGGATGATTAACTAACTTATATCTTTTAATGAAATGTATATTTGTGAAGAGATATGTCTATTTTAAAGTGGCATTTACAAAAGGTTGCTATTCTTTCATGAAGAGGTGTGAATATCTCTATAAATATGTGACATGATAGCGTATGAATAGCATACTTTGATGGGCATCATCAAGAGAGTTATACTAACACCATAATCCTTGGAATTTCTATCATATCTTAGATACTTGGGTACTATATTCGTTAGTACAATATACACACAGGAGAGACTTCTTTGTATCCCAACGACCTATTTAAAAGGTCTTATTTGACGTGGGGTGAGTAAAGTTTTTAGGAAAAACATACTTATACCTACCTAAAAGTTTCAGTTAATTTGACAAGTTTGCTTGTGACAAACTAATATCTGTATCAATCAAATCGAATTTTACACCAACATAATCAACTATATCAATTAATTAAATGCAATTATGCACAGTTATTGGCTGCACCAATTTCAAAAACATACTATGCATTCAAGTACACTACATTCATTGAAACCAAAAACAGCCGGACTTCACCAAAATAGATACCCTACGTAAGGTAAATTACTCGAACACCACCTTAATCATAGCTACTCCCAATCCTAGGCTACGCTATCATTTCAAGACTCTCATTATTATAGCACAAGCAACAAATATTCTTAAGCAATTTAGTAGCAATATTTTAATTCCATCATATTACTTCACCAATATATCCTCGATTCCTTCGTCACCATTTCACTCATGATACCAGATACTTCTTCCTTTAATTGAATTACACCATTCAGATTGATGGTAATTTATCCTTAGGATCTCCTATTTGCCATAGCCTCCCGTAATCTCTACTCTGACTTCTTGCTCAGTGCAGCAAACGAACCTTTTACATTTAATGCACAAATAATAGGGCATCAAGAAATTTTTCTTACATCTAGACACATTGTACTCCAACTCAAGCCATTTTGCATTTTGGAAAAGAAATTGTTGACCTTGATATTAGGAGACCGAAGTTTGAACTGTCCATAACAGTCTTCTTCCACAACCCTTGCATAGAAAATTACGAGCCATAAATTACAGAAACAGATTTCCACCTTTATTTATGTGGCTGGACTCCATAGAAATAAAATTTTAAAGATAAATCTCCGATCAAACCTGATTTGGCCAATGAGGGAAGTTTAAATTGAGACGATTAGCAAAGAAGACATGACAGATTCAAGAAACTTTACTACTTGTTCTTTGCTACTTCCTATTTTGTTTTCCCAAAATAAATTTTTAGAAAACGGATAAAAGGCGACCTTTTAATAAATCAGGGGTAGTTACATTAATAAATTGCCAAGTTGATTTCACTTCACTGGTCAAGTGTCTCAAATAAAAACAACATCAAGGGTTAAGATTATTCAAATTAAATTCTAAAACAGCACAGTTAAATCAATTAATTCCCTAGACCTCGGGGCTATACGCAAATTACCTCATTTTAAGTAGTTAATTTTGCAAATAATATAGTTAATTTTAGATTCTAGCTACTTGGAATTTATGAGTTGGACTGAAAGATGCAAATAGAGGTAATTTTTTTCTGCTTCCAAATTTCCCAGAAGAAGTTGACTGTAAGCTTTTGATCATTAACCTGTGGTGCTATGATTATTATAACTGATCTTTACATTTGTGTATCTGCAACGTACTTTTCTTTGATTTCTTGCTTAGTGATTTTGGTGGAACTACTTATAGCCTGATATCCAAACTAGGCTTACCTATTTAATTGTTTAAGAACATAGATATTTAGGCTTCATATGATCATTCCATTTATGAAGTTTTCCTTCATTTAACGCAAACGACAGAGATGGAAAGTTTCATTCTTTCACTAGAAGTTATGTAATTCTAGAATTTATGTAATTTTCATTCTATAGTATGCATGTGCATTATGTACGATTTTCTATGCCTTTTATGTGATTTTCGGTTGAATATAATGTTATGCAACCAATTTTTAAATACAATTATGATTAAATGATTTACGGTAATCATAATTATAAAATAAATGTTATTTGCATTATTCTCTTAAAACTAAACAAGATAATAAAAAATACAATTATAAACTTATTTGCATTACATAATTGTTTACATCTAATGAAAAAGTAGCTTAGTGTCTGATGGCAACGTAATTAATGTACGCTCCCTATGATGTGCAGAGACCAGCTTAGGCCCAACTACTTTCATGTTGCACAAGCGACAACATCCACATGCGCTAATAGATGGAAGGAAGATATGCGAGGTTTTTTTCTTTTTTTGGGGGGGGGGGGGCGCGGAGGGATGGGAATATGTGTAATGTGCAAAAATTATATGGTACAACTAGGCAGATATGGACTATGTCCACCCGACTTGTCATGCATAGATCTGAGCCTAGTTTACACTAAAGTGTCTCTTAGCTTAGTAAAATATTAGTTATGCGGCTCATTATGTACAACTGCATCCCAGCTCAGTAGAAGTATCCAACACTAAAAATATTCGTTTGGGTATGATTCGCTCAATAAAAATATCTGTTAGCTCAATAAAATATTAGTCTTGTTGCTCATTAAAATCTTGCTCAGGGTGTACTTTGCTCACTAAAAGTGTCTATTTACTCATTAAAATGTTAGTAAGCTATAAATTAGTTTTAGTGAGTCAAATACAGATATTAGTGATTGTACTGTGTAACCTGTGCAACCAATTGTACCATATAATAACTAGTGTAATGTGTATACTGTTGTTATGCTAGCTTTTGTAACCCTAGTTCTATTGCATTTTATTATGTGCTATTACATAGGCAAGATCTAACGATATAGGTCAAAGTCTTGTTAGTCTTATCACCAAAAAACATCAGAGCTGTTGAGATCCATAAAGGATAGCCATCAGCCCTCAATTGTATCAATGAACCAAAAATTAGGACCGTTCAATTGCTAGATTCTGGTGGGGTCACAAACAGGAGGAACGAAAAATTTACCAGCTCATTTGATCAAAACTATGTCAACGGAAGGATGATAGGGTGTTGGTTTTAGAGATATGGATGCTTTAATGATGCATTACTGGCTAAACAATGCTGGATACTGCTAAAGGAGCCCAATTCACTTGCTGCTTGTGTTTTATAGGCACGTTACTTCCCCAGTAAGACCCTCCTTGATGCTGATCTTGGGTCTCGGCCCAACTATGTTTGGCGGAGCATTTGGGCGCCCGTGAGGTAATTATCAAGGGTTTGAGGTGGCTTATTGGGGATGGTCGATCCGTCGATGGGAAGATGGATGGATTCCACGCTCAAGGACCTTCAAGGTAATCAAACCGAAACGGAATCCAGTACCAAACCTTAAGGTCAGTGACTCATCGACGTGGATTTGGGCTGCTGGCGTGAGTCTCAGGTCCGAGCTTTATTCTTGTCTTGCGATGCTGAGGCAATTCTTGAGATCCTGTTATGGAATTCTTGACCTGTGGACGAACTAATTTGGCATTGTACAACTAATGGACTCTTCACTATCCGTTCGGTGTATCATCTGATTATAGAAGGGAAGGATGATGATGTTGGGATGCTCAAACGGTGAAGGGGATAAGCTTTGGAAATTTGTTTGGGGTTTGGATGTTCCCTGAGAGTGCAGATCTTGCACGGTGCAATCTAGCAAAGAGGATTCCCTTACTTGGGATGACTTGCTCTATTTGTGGTGCTTCGGAGGAATCACATGTACATATTCTACTTGAATGCCTTTTTTTGTTAAGATAAATATTGTTATTTAAATATTGTTATTATGTATTTTGTAATCTTGTAATTATTCTTCTTTTATTTGGTTAGGATACTTGGTGCCTAAGTTAGGTTTAGCGCTAGGGTTTTTCACCAGTTCTTCTTGTATATATGCAAGACCCTCGGCATGCAATAGACACACAAAAATTCATAACCATCCTTCTTCCTTTCTTGCTTGAATTTATCATGGTATCAAAGCTCTCTAAACTACTAACCTAAAACCCAAAAAAAAAAAAAAAAAACCAACTCATGGGGAAGGATGAAACCAAACCAAAAGAGTTTATCATCGATAGTCAATCTCCCTATTTTCTTCATCTGTCAAATTCACCACGAGAAATTATAATCACAATCAAGTTCAATGGAAAGAACTATGATTTGTGGGAAAAAGTTGCACGAACGGCTCTTAGGGCCAAAAATAAATTGGCCTTTATCGATGGAACGTTAACTAAGCCCATACTCAAGGAGGATACAAATTTTACGGAAGCAAAGGCGTGAGAGGTGGTAAACTCCATGATCACGTCACGGATCATGAACGTAATAGACCCAAAGCTACACCCAAGTGTGGCTTATGTAGACACAGCACAGAGAATGTGGGAGAATATTCAAAAAAGGTATTCAATTCCGAATGTCCCTAGAATACATCAACTAAAAGCCGCGATTGCATCGTGTAGGCAAGAAGGACAAGAGGTCGTGGACTTCTTCTCACAATTTTTGAGCTTGTGGAATGAGTTGGATAACTACACAAAGGTGTCGTCTTGCACCTATGGGGCTGCCGAAACGATGGCCACAATGTTGGAGCAGGAGAAAGTGCATCAGTTTTTAATAGGACTCAGTGATGAGTCTTTCTCTACAATTCTAGATTCTGGCCTTGGACCCATTGCCCTCACTCGACAAAGTCTTTAATATGGTTCAGCAAGAGGAGCATCACAAGAGAGTTATGGGAACCCGAGAGCCATGGTACGGGACAGCTGCAGCCTTCGCTGTCACACATCCTGTAAGGCTGTACCCTGAGCGATGGCAAGACTTAGGAGAAAGGCCAGTGTGTGGTCATTGCGGCAAAATAGGCCACGACGAGAGCAATTGTTATGAACTGATTGGGTACCCGCTCGGTTGGAATGCTCGAGGAGGTAGAAACAGTCGTGGCAGAGGACAAGTAGGCTGTGGAGGTGAACGCTTCAACTCAAGCAGAGGTAGAGGAGTGGCATCAGGACCAGGCATGGTGTCAGGATCAGGTTCGGCCAAAGAGTCATCCTTTGTGGTGCAGGCTCAGGGGGAGCAGTCGACGCAGGGAGCACGCGAGCATGAGGCCGCTCGTCCAGCTATACACGACTTCACTTCAGATCAGGTACAGTGGCTCCTGAGTCTGATGGAGACTCCGAAGCCATGTCTTGATAAGTTATCAGGTAAGAAAGCTTGGTTTATTTGACAACGGTGCATCGTACCATATGACTGGTGAACTAGAATTATTGAGTGATGTTAGGGACATTGCCCCGGTTCCAGTTGGCTTAGCAGATGGATCAAGAGCTCATGCCGTTAAAAGAGGCTCGATTCAATTAAATTCTAAGTTGATTTTATGGGATGTACTTTATGTGCCTAGCTTGGATTGTAACTTGATTTCCATATATTAGTTACTAGATGAACATTGTTTGCATGGTAATGTTTACTAAAACATATTGCGTGGTAAAGACCTTAATACGAAGAACCCGATTAGAGTGGGTGAGCCCAGGCGAGGGGTCTTTGTCTACAAGGATGGTCCTATGGCAGGTATTTAAGCACACAAGACTATCTCTCACGAATTATGGCATCGTAGGTTAAGGCATCCATCAAGTCAGGCATTATCTAAAGTCTCTAGTGATATTTTGATAGACACTAGTAGTAAGCATAAAGATGGTATTTGTGATGTATGTTTGCGTGCTAAACAAACTCGTGTTCCTTTTCCCATTAGTGAAAGTAAAGCTTCTGAATGTTTTGATCTGATACATTGTGATATATGGGGTGGATATCGCGTTAAGTCCTTTTGTGTTGCTAGCTATTTTCTCACTATCCTTGATGATGCTAGTAGAGGTGTGTGGACTTATTTAATGCAAGAAAAGAGTGAGGTATCACAATTAGTGAAAAATTTTTGTGTCATGGTTAAAACTCAGTTTGGGGCTAATGTGAAAGTCATTCGAAGTGATAATGGGAGCAAATTTACCTCAGGATCTATGAAGAAGTTCTATGGGGAGCATGGGATCATTCACTAGACTAGTTGTGTAGATACACCACAACAAAATGAACGAGCTGAAAGAAAACATTGTCATGTTTTGAATGTTGCTACAACATTACGGTTTCAAGCTAATTTGCCTCTTGAATTTTGGGGAGAATGTGATTTAGCTGTGGTGTACTTAATAAATATGACACTCTCTTCAGTTTTGGATGGGAAGACACCCTATGAAATTTTGTTTAAAGCTATGCCCTCTTATGATCATATTAGGATTTTTGGATGTGTATGTTATTTTCATAATAATCAAAAACCGAAGGATAAATTTGATGATCGTAGTAGGAGATGTGTCTTTATTGGTTACCCATATGGCAAGAAAGGGTGGAGAGTCTATGGCTTGGGGAACGGAAATATTTTTACGAGTCTAGATGTGTTGTTTTGTGAATACAATTTTCCATTTTCTAATAAACCAATGCTGCCAGACAACTCAGGAAGAATTTTTGACCCAAGTCCACCCATATGTGACTATGAACCTGGGTCCATTTCGGTCACCAACCCAACACCTGGCCGAGAAACTGGGCCTGTTGTTGAGGATGGCCCAGCAACTTCTGCCGAGACAAGCCGGGGTAGGCAAGGTGTTGTTAGGCCTGTTGCTGAGGATGGCCCAGCGCTTGGCAAAGAAACAGGACCTGATGCAGACACATGCACTGACCTCACGGCTAGACTCCCTCAGCGTAACGGGTCGGCCGCCATATATGGCCCACTAGGCGCTAGCCAAGGATCCCCCAGGCCTGGCCCTAGTGAAGGATCTGGGACTAACAGGCCTACGGATAATGAGACAACAGCACAACCCAATGTTCCCGCTGAGCCCGACCACAACAAACGCACAAGGAGGGCCCCTAGTCGTCTTCAGGACTACATCTGCTATAACACGTCACTTAAAGACCCCTCGACTCGTGCTCTCATGCTTCAAAAGGCTTCTTCAGGTAAACCAAACCACATAAATATTATTTATCTACCATAACGAAAATTATGGAGCCTAAATTTTATCATGAAGTTGTTCAGGACAAGAATTGAAGAGACGTCATGGCAAAGGAGATTAAGGCACTCGAGTTGAATAATACATGGGTCATAATGGATCTG
This sequence comes from Carnegiea gigantea, assembly GCA_029747015.1. Lineage (NCBI taxonomy): Eukaryota > Viridiplantae > Streptophyta > Magnoliopsida > Caryophyllales > Cactaceae > Carnegiea > Carnegiea gigantea. Next base: position 100,703 of record JAKOGI010002179.1, read on the forward strand.
CCTCCCGAATGCAAACCCATTAATTGCAAATGGTTTACAAAGCAAAGTATAATGCGGATGGTAGCTTAGAGAGGTATAAAGCTCGCTTGGTCATTCGGGGAGACAAGCAGATCGAAGACTTCGATTTTACTAAAACTTTTGCACCCATTGCTAAGATGACAAGTGTGAGGTGTTTTCTTGCTGTCGTAGCTGCCAAGAAGTGGAAACTTCACCAAATGGATGTCAACAATGCGTTCTGCATGGTGATCTGGATGAAGAGGTTTACATGACTTTACCTCTTGGCTTTCGGGCAGCACATCCCAACAAAGTCTGCAAGCTTTAAAAATCCTTATATGGTTTGAAGCAAGCTCCCAGATAATGGTTTGCGAAGCTCTCTTCTAAACTTCTTGAGTATGGCTTTGTTCGATCCTATGCAAATTATTCCCTATTCACTTATCAGAAGGATGAGAAATTTATGGCCTTATTTGTTTATGTTGATGATTTAGTCCTTATTGGTAATGGCAGTGACACATGTGCGGCATTCAAAGCTTATTTGCATAGTTGTTTTTGCATTAAGGATCTGGGCCTCCTCAAATATTTCCTGGGCATAGAGGTAGCTCGAAGTCCTCATGGTTTATTCCTGTCACAATGCAAGTATGCTTTGGAAATAGTTAAAGAATGTGGACTCTTGGGCACCGAACTTGCTGATTTACCTATGGAGACCAATCATAAACTGGGTCTGGCTACAGGCAAGTTGATTGCTAATCCCACACAGTATCGACAACCTGGGGGACGCCTCATATGTTTAACTATTACTAGGCCTGAATTGAGTTATTCGGTGCATATTTTATTTCAGTTTATGCAAAATCCTAGGGAAGAGCATATGGAAGCAGCTAAATGTGTTCTGCAGTATTTGAAAGGGAATCGTCGGTAGGGACTCCTTCTGCAGAGTGATTCAGACTAGCAAGTGCTGGCCTACTATGACTCTGATTAGGGGGCATGCCCTCTTACGCAACGTTCTTTAACTGAGTATTTTGTAACTCTTGGTGGATCACCAATCTCATGGAGGACCAAGAAACAGACTACAGTATCCCATTCCTCAGCAGAAGCAGAATACAGAGCAATGGCTGCAACAACCAGTGAATTGATTTGGCTCTGATCCTAGCTTGCGAGTCTACATGTTTGTGCACCTACCTATGAAACTGTTTTGTGATGATTAGGTGGCCTTACATATTGCTAAGGACTCGATTTTCCATGAGCGCACAAAGCATATCGAAATTGATTGTCACTTCATTCGAGAACGTATTCTTTCGGGGGAATTAGCGCCTGGTTACTTACCGTCCAAGCATCAACCCGCAGACATATTTACCAAGGCTCTCGGGAAGCAACAATTCTTATTCCTATAGTCCAAGCTGGGTATTGTCAATTCACATGCTCCAACTTGAGGGGGAGTGTTAAGATAAATATTGTTATTGAAATATTGTGATTATGTATTTTGTAATCTTGTAATTATTCTTCTTCTATGTGGTTAGGATACTTGGTGTAAGTTAGGTTTAGCACTAGGGTTTTTCACCAATTCTTCTTGTATATATGTAAGACCCTCAGCATACAATAGACACATGAAAATTCATAGCCATCCTTCTTCCTCTCTTGCTTGAATTTATCATTTTGCAGAAGAGGTGTGGGAGGCGAGTGCAGTGAACACGACGTTTTGGGCTGGCCAGTTTCGCTACATGCAAGACTGTATTGGCACAGCTATGGCTTCTATAGACAAGGGTGAGCTGGGCATCTTCGTGGTCATCATGGCTGATAGCTGGGGTGCCCATAACTAGTTCGTATTCCAAGCAAAGGAGACCAACTCGGTATAGGTAAGCCAGCGAGCATAAGGTCGGGTCAAGGCTTTCGCGAGGTTAACGCTAGCTCCTCTCTAGTCGCAACCATCTACCCGCAACACCGGTCTCCCCTTCTCTTAGGGATCTTTAAATTGAACTTCGACGGTGGTAAGGTTGGTGAGTCAGGTTGGGGTTGGGGTTTTGTTCTTTGTAGCTATAATATTGATATTTTGATGGTAGGTGTCAAGCAGGGAACTAGATCTATCAATGTAGAGGTTGATGTTCAACCAGAAATTATGATATTTTATACCTTTTATTATCTAATAATTGCTCAAAATAAATTATTAAATTAGGATTTTAATGTTGTTTTGTTTATTTTGTAGGAATTGAAAGTAAATGTGGAAAATAAGCAACAAATGCAAGGGCTGGATCAGATTGAAGAAAACCACAAAGAAGGAGCCTCAACCCAACCAGCAGCCTAGTCTCGAGGCCCAAACGGTGAGCCCTTTGCCCTCTATTCACTCTCCTCTCCCTAGCTATGTGGGCCTGGCCCAGTCCGTGCCTAGATCAGTCTTTTCCCCCCTCTCCTTCTTTTCTTTTTCCTTGTTCATCTTCTGGGCTGGGCCAGCACCAGGCGCACCGTCCTCTAGCCGTGACCCAGCCTGCTTCTACTTGAAATTCACATGCATGGCACGTGACCTCGGCTGCTTCCCCTCCCCATCGTCCTTGCCCCTTCTTCGTGATTCCCAGTGAGACGAAAATAGGGGAACAGAATTCAGAGCATGAAACGTGCCTTTTCATCTTCCTCCATGAATGTAACTGAAGCTCTTTTCTCTCTCTCTCCTCATTCACTCCACCATTATTCACCGCCATCAATAGGCAGTTTTCAAGCATTCGAAGGGGCTGAAGTTGGCCTTTTTGTAGCTTAAAATGGAGCTCGAATGGCAGAACAGAGGAGGGTAGCAGAGTATGGTAGCCTAGAGTAGATAGTAGAGGATAGCAAGTTAAATTTAAGTGTTTAGTTTTATTTTCTTCCGTCTTGGTTGCTTGAGTTTCCTTCCAGATTCAATTTTTCTTGCCTTTCATTTTTAGCTGTTTTCAGAATGGAAGTTCATGTAATTGCTTGAGATTGGCTCAATTAGAGTTAGTAATTTGATGCCTTTGACGTTTAGTGTTCTTCCCCTTTTGTGGTATATTCAGTTTGCCCTTAATTTCAGATCTGGATTGCGCTTCACTTTGCTCTGCGTCAATGGAAGTGGCTGATTCGTGTGTTTTGCTAAATGAAAATAAATCATTGCAGCTAAGTGTTGTGGGCTTAACTTATTTACAATTTGGTTCTTCATTCTTATTTTGGCGTCCCGCCCTTGCAAGTTAGAGCTTACAATTTCATGAATTAATATTATTTACTTAGCCTAATAATTGATAGAATGACTTTTAAATTAGTTTAGAATTTTTGGTAACCAAAGTTCATAACCTATCCCTAGCGATCGACACCCGTAAAATGTTACGGCGATAAAACCGTATACTTGTGGAATTCACAACAGTAGAAGAAGTAAGGTCTTGTCTTTCCACTCTTCAATGTGCACAGGAAGCAAGGTTCGATGGCTTGATAATCAAAGGTGATTGTCTCCAACTGATTTAGAAACTGAAGACAACTTTGTTGGCTTGCTAATTCATGATATTTTAGCATGCGTTAGTTCCTTTAATTTTGTGTCATGGTCTTATGCTAAGATGGGAGGGAATAAGTTGCCCACGATTAGCTCACTGGCAACTGATTTCTTTTGAAAGGAGACTATGGGTCTGTAGAAGGTAAAAAATTCTACAGCAAATCAGATCGTGCCACGTGCAAAAAAATTGACCAATCACAAATGGCCTTGTGTCACGTTGACTTTGGTGGATTCGCTTGGCCAAAATTAAATGTCACTAAAATTCATCCAGTTAAAAGCTGTCATGTGTCATCGATGACGTAGAAATTATTAATTATTTTCTTTATTTAAAAATAAGAAAATAATGACTGGGCTTAGGCCCGAAGCCCTGCTCTAACCCTAGATGATAGAGCCTATAAATAGGGCTCCTCCCCTTGTTCTAAACAGGAGCTCAGCATTTAGTATCTTACAAGCTCTAGAGCTCAGATTACAGACAACATCTAGCTACCAAGTAATAAGGATCAAAGTTAGCTAGTTCAACAGCTTCTGCAACCTCAAATTGAAATCTATTTCAGAGTTCTTCATCCAGTTCATCGATCGAAATTAAGCAACCTTACCTTTGCATCAGTTAATCTGGGCAACTACATTCGACATTCAGCATTGTAGGATGAAGAAGTTAAGACTTCAAGTAGCATCCAGGTACCAAGCAAGAAGGATCAAAACTTGCAAGTTTCAGAGTCAGCAATCAACAAGTTGCAAATCAAGATCAAGAACGATTTCAGAGTTCTTCAGCTGATTCAGCATCAACCGAGATTAAGCATCACGCTCTTGGAAGACTTAAGTTGCCAGGAGACTGAATCAAATGACTATTTCATTGTATTAAATTCAGAGATTGTACCTACGCAAACTATATCAATACAATAATTAAATTTGTTTCTTAATTTCTTGTCTAACTTATTTTAGGTACGAAATTTGTGTTTCTAGGGTCGATGATATCTCGAGTAGTGTGACAAATCAGGCCTCGGATGACTTGTAAGCTCATATATCTTCTACTATAATATAATCCTCATCCTTTTTTCTATCTAAAAAAAGGACCTGTTTTATCATTTAATAGCATTAACTGGTATTGCTTCTTCCGTACCATGCACATATAGTGTTTGAGCTTTTCTTATAGTAAATATAAATGCAAAATAATAAATTACCTAGTAAATATACATGCAGAATAATAAATCATCTAGTTTTTGATTTTTTTAAATCAATAGTTTTTAAATTTAAGTATAGTTATTAGGTGGTATAAAACGTATGAAATCATCAAATTGAGATTTCCTATGTATCAAAATAGATAATGATTAATCTAGGTAGATCATAAATATTATAATTGAACATGTGCAATCAATAATGGCGGGATCATAAATAAATAAGTAATAATTAAGTAAATGTAGCTAAGCATTTACGATAACCAAACAAGAAATTGATTTGGGTGATGACAATGAAAAATTTGGCAACATGAATGACTAAACTCCCCCCCAACCAAACAAACAAAAAAGGCCTAATCAAAATTGAAATTGTAAAATTACATAAAGTTAAATTTGTTGAAATGAAACCTAAAGAAACAAAAATTAACCAAATTTGCCAAAATAAAGTTGTTCACTATCAAAACTCTCATTTGTATCAGTTTATCCATTATATGGCTAAGTCCTTTACAAATAACCATTCCATCAGTACCTTTAATCATTTGCTTCCCTCCCCCCCCCCCCAAATTTCAGCAATTTTGTGTTTTTGGAGTTAGCAGAAGTCCATGGTTAGTGATTAGAAGATGTTTCTACATCTCTTGGGCTATGCAGTTATACCTGATTAATGATTAGAAATACCTAAAAAGGATCTTTTATGCATGATCTACGTTACGGATTTAACCAGTTGCAAGGTATGGGACTTGTCTGTTACGGATTTGACCAGTTGCAAGGTACGGGACTTGTCCCACATCGGTTGTATGGGCAACTGATGAGGGATTTATAGATCAAATGGGCTCTCTCACCTAATAGGCTAGTATTTTGGGATGAGTTCTCCTGTTTGGTCTGTAACAATTGGTATCAGGGTCAACTCGGAGTGGTGGCCTGGGGCAGCTAGCCGTGACCAACATGGCCGTGACCAACGAGGACTCGGAGTGGTGGTCTGGGGGAGCCAGCCGTGACCAACGAGGACTTGGAGTGGCGACCCACGGAGTGGTGGCCTGGGAAAGAGCCAGCCGTAACCAACGTGGCCGTGACCAACGAGAACTCAGAGTGGTGGCCCACGGAGTGGTGGCCTGGGGAAGCCAGCCGTGACCAACGAGGACGTTGGCCCTTAAGGGGATCCGAATGTTATGGATTGGACCAATTGCAATGTATGGGACTTGTCCCACATCGGTTGTATGGGCAATCGATGAGGGGTTTACAGACTAAATGGGTTCTCTCGCCTAATAGGCTAGTCTCTTGGATGAGTTCTCCTATTTGGTCTGTAACAATTGATATCAGAGCCAACTCGGAGTGGTGGCCCGGAGGAACCAGCCGTGACCAACGAGGACTCGGAGTGGTGGCATGGGGGAGCCAGCCGTGACCAATGTGGCCGTGACCAACGAGGGCTTGGAGTGGTGGCCCATGGGGTGGTGGCTTGGGAAAGAACCAGCCGTGACCAACGAGAACTCGCAGTGGTGGCCCACGAAGTGGTGGCCTGGGGAAGCCACCCGTGACCAACGAGGACGTTGGCCCTTAAGGGGGGTCGAATGTTACGGATTTGACCAGTTGTAAAGTATGGGACTTATCCTACATCGGTTGTATGGGCAACTGATGAGGGGTTTATAGACCAAATGGGCTCTCTCTCCAAATAAGCTAGTCTTTTGGGATGAGTTCTCCTATTTGATCTATAACAATAATGTTATGGATTGGACCAATTGCAAGGTATGAGACTTGTCCCACATCGATTGTGTGAGCAACTGATGAGGAGTTTGTAGACTAAATGGGCTCTCTCACCTAATAGGCTAGTCTTTTGGGATGAGTTCTTCTGTTTGATCTGTAACAATTGGTATCAGAGCCAACTCGGAGTGGTGGCCTGGAGGAGCCAGCCGTGGCCAACGTGGCCGTGACCAACAAGGACTCGGAGTGGTGGCTTGGGGGAGCCAGCCGTGACCAACGTGGCCATGACCAACGAGGACTCGGAGTGGTGGCCTGGGAAAGAACCAGCCGTGACCAACGTGTCCGTGACCAACGAGAACTCGGAGTGGTGACCCATAGAGTGGTGGCCTGGGGAAGCCAGCCGTGACCAACGAGAACGTTGGCCCTTAAGGGGGGTCGAATGTTACGGATTTGACCAGTTGAAAGGTATGAGGCTTGTCCCACATCGGTTGTATGGGCAGCTAATGAGGGGTTTATAGACCAAATGGGCTCTCTCTCCTAATAGGCTAGTCTTTTGGGATGAGTTCTCCTATTTGGTCTGTAACAATCTATGAGATTTAATAAAACTTATTCAGGATGGTTGTGGTGAAGGAAAACGTCGTTGTGTAAGCAGAGCTTATATAAAAGCGAAAAATAAAGAATTAACATGTTTAAGAACATTCATTAGATTGGAGTATAATGAAAAGCAAAAAGAGCCAAACGGATCCATGCCATTTGATTTCTCCTCGGAGTAGTGACAGTTAAAATATGTGAACTCTATGCGAGGGAAAGCAAATAAAAAAAATCTAGAGCGATAAAAAATATAATTTTGGGTCAATTAAGTAAAAATAGTGGAGAGGCGGGATATCATACAGAAGCGGCTTTAAAATTATAATTATTATAATATACCCTTATTTACATCTAGGTAAATCTTATTTATACCGCTTGTCTTGTAATTATTATTTAAACCTCCAGCCTAAAAATTGTTATCATATGGTCTTTTTTTTAAATCAAAGAGGGGTTAAATAATAATAATAATAATAATTCCTTCATATGATAATGATTTATAAGGTTAGGGGTTTAAATAATAATTCTAAAAATAGAGGATACAAATAAGATTTATCTAAGTGTACGGGGAGGTATATGCTAATAATCCTTTAAATTACAATAGGTGAATTTTTTGCAATTTATATTTTGTTTAAATTTTGACAGTTGACAATCTTTTTAACTATGATAGTTGGAACTTTTTATACTCATGAATGAGTCTTTGTTTAATTTTGACATTAAAATAAGGTCTTCAAGATTATTACATATATTATAATAACAATATTTTTTGAGACATTGTGACTAATATAATAGTGCACGAACATAATATTAGAAAAGTAATACTCCTACCACTTATGTGGTAATATAAGTGGTATTCTTTTTATAACTGTTAGATATATTCCTATAAGGACAACATTTTTTTAAATATTGACATTAGTATAATATTACAAGGATACAATATTGGAAAGATAAATAATTTTTATTATTATTTTTGAAATGCTTTAATTATGCCATTAATTTGAATGATTAAATATCTTTTTTTTGGAAGAAAATCTTCCACATGTATGTAATGCCCCCAACCTAGGGAGAGTCACACCGCCACGACTTCCTAGAGGGAAATCCTTAAAACTCTTGAAGATCGAGGGTTAGATTAGCATTTAGATAAACATTCTAAAATAAAACTGCCAAAGTGTCCCCTATTTTAGCAACATTTTAGGGTCTTAGTTCAGCTAAGGTACTTGTAAACATGTAATAAGGTATAACATATGCTAAAATAACCCAAGTTTACTGCCTTGAGCCACTCGCCCGGATCACTAATGATCAAACAACTAAAACAAGGGTTAGAATGCTACATACACAGGTATAGAGCCGGCTACATGCTTTCACATACAACAATAAATTAAAAATTTACAACACGATAGGTATCAGACACTTTGCAAAGCTGGTAAAGACTTCTGAGAGGTCGGCATCAAAACAACTTCAAAGGATTTCTTATACCTGCTCAAATTAAACTTGGGAAAAAGGGAAATAATAAAGGGATGAGCAACCTCACGCTCACTGAGAATTCTCCTACTCCTTAAAACCCAAAATAGTTGCAGGTAATAATACTAATAATAGCCACATATCATGCATTTGTACTTTACTATCATTTTAGGCAATCAAAATTCCCATGGAAAGATCACCACCATTAAAAGTTCATTTCAATCCCCTCAACTCATTTCTAGGCCCTAAACAGCCAAGCTTCCCTACTAGCAAATAGTTAGGCACATAATCAAACAAGCAACAAGGATTGAGTTTGAAACTTTCAAACATACTTTTGAAAACACAGTGACTCTTTATACATTCCAAGATTGGTTCATAATTCACGCCAACTTCTTTAAGGCTTATAATTCTCTCTGAAAATACTCAAGCATCTAAACTGCTAAGAAAGATTTGGTAAGAAACATTCTTTCATTGAATATGGACATTGAAAAGTTTGAATGTACGATGCATTACTAGGATGTAACTATACTTCATTTCACAATACTTGGAAATTCTTTCATAAAAGATGACCAGGAGGAGCACATTTGAAAGCTTTATTTCTTTTCTCAAAAATGCTTTACTTGAGCTCTTGAGGCTCGTATTCCTTTAAAACAACTTCTTTTCTTTTCTGAACTGCTTAGAATGGCAAAAAGTCAAATCTCCTTTTTCTCAGGAACTTACTCATAACATAAAAACATTTTATTGTGCTGGTTAGGGGAGGTCAACAGTGCCCTTAAGTGAGATTTTCACTCTTAATCTACGTGGTTCCCGGGGTTTACGTACTTAACTTTTGGTCAAAATGCATCTTAGCAGAGCAATTCTAACCTCGATACTGTTCTCTGTGGGACAACAACTCACACTAGGATAATCATATCCTGAGTTCAGTCCCCCTCAAGGTTTTCTTACGCGTCACACGTTAGGGAACAACTCACACCAAGATAATCATATCTTGAGTCCAACTCCTGGGAACAGTTCACGCCATCTTTGCGTCTAGCTCCCAACATTACCTTAGGGTGAAACAACTCACGCCATCTTTGCATCCAGTTCCCACCCTCAACGTCTGGCCACTTGCCTAACACTTTCTTAGCTTTTAAAATCGCATTACATTTCTCTTTTTCAGATGCTTACTTTACTGAAATCTTACTTTTAACCAAAACGACCATAGCCTTTCGAAATGTTTATACTTCATTCGTTTTTGACTTAAAAACTTCTTATAAATGGCATGAGTTTGCTAAATCGTAAATCGACTTCGTAAATAACTTAAAAGCTTCTCATAAACATAATAAGTTTGCTAACACATAAATCAACTTCGTAAATAACTTAAAAACTTCTTATAAACATAAAACGTTTACTAAATCGTAAAACGACTTAGTTTTTTACTTAAATGCTTCGAATAAACGTAATATGTTTGTTAAATCGTAAGACAACTTCGTTTCTAACTTGAAAGCTTCGTATAACGCAATAAGGTTGCTAAATCGTAAAACGACTTCGTTTTCAACTTACAAGCTTCATCTAAACGTAATAAGTTTGCTAAATCGTAAAACGACTTTGTTTCTAACTTGAAAGCTTCGTATAAACGTAATAAGGTTGCTAAATCATAACACAACTTCGTTTCTAACTTGAAGGCTCCGTATAAACGTGAAGAGATTGCTAAATCGTAAAACGACTTCGTTTCTAACTTGAAAGTTTCGTATAAATGTAATAAGTTTGCTAATTCATGAAAAGAAACCCATTTAGAACTCAAAATACTTAGTTAGCGTTTAACTCAAATTAGATTCGTATTAAAACCTTCAGTTGTCATTCCATAACTCCTTTCAATTCCTTTTAAAACTCATGAAGGGGGAATAAATAAGCTAATGGCTTAAAACGTTCCTGAACTTGCTATTATCCAAAAACTTAAAGTTCTTGACTCGTTTATAAGGCAAATAAGGTTCCTTTGTAAACGTTCAACGTAAACGTTTCTTAAAAAACATAATGGATTTACTAGCTCTCAACTCGAAACCCAATGGAGAGTTAAATAAGCAATTAGCATACAAGCCAGCTAAATTTCATAATTAGCACTTTAAGATGCCCTTTTCAGGTCGTTTAAATCCTTTTAAACTTAAGAAGAAGTTGTACACAAACCAAAGCCTTAAACATTTTCAAATTCACTTTTAGTTCACTTTTAAACTTCGTAAACCTATTGACTATTTAGTTAAGTCACTAACTGAGTAGTTCGACGATTTAGGATTTCTTATAGGCTACAAACATTTTCATAAACTACTAGAAAATTGGTAAGTACTTAAAAGCATTCGAAATCATGAAAACATGCATTTAACAATCTTTCTTAAACATGTCTGAATTTCGAAGACTATTCACTTAATGTCACATAGCACATTGAGGGAAAAAGGGGGTTCACAACTAGCACATTTATGCACTTCAAAGTACAATTCAGTAGAATTCACTTAATAAGCCACACATGGCCTCGTAATCCACACGATTGTGGCAATCACAACAAGGGCTCCCTCTTCACACAACACCAACCACAAGGACCTCAAATTCCTCAATAGTTCCACTTCGAGCCATCTAACTACCAACTCGGTTCAATAGTATCATAAATGAACCAATAATTCATAAAACCATCACATATAAGCATAGCATTCTCATCAATAGCCTAATATAGAAATTAAACGCAACTGTACTGATTTAGCGATAACTTCTAAACTAAAACCAACATGCTTTACTAATGCCTTAATTCGCCCGATTAACATCTTCAAACTTCAAAACATGATAAAAGGCTAATAAACTGACGAATCGACAATGCTAATGTGATAATCAAATTATTAATAATTTAGCAAATGTCCGAACTGTCTAACCATTAATAATTCAACAACAGTTGCACATGCAACTGAGCCACAATTAGCATCATGTTCGTAATTTCCTCGGTTTCAATTCTAAGTTCACCCAAACTGACTCCTAACCTCAAATCAAAATGCGATAACTAAATTTAGTTAAATTCATTGAAAATAGTAGTAATTTAGGAGGAAAGGAACTCTCACCTCGAATCCGAGCTACGTGTTCATTCGAAGGGCTAACTGGCTTGACTTTAGGGCTCGAATAACTTCAAACCTTCAGCTCTAGCTCACCCATGCTCGAACAGGACTCAAATTGGGTCGAAATTCACAAAAATTCGAACCCTAAAGTAGACCCAAACTCACTTACTGATTTGAGGCTGAATTGGGTATTTGAAAGCACGATTTCTACCCTAATTTATAGAAAATTGAAGCAACTAATACCTGAATTGCATGGACATACCTGGGGCACGCATTCGAGCTTCAATTTGGCGCCCAAACTGCCTGAAATGTGGTTGGTTTCGCTCTGAATTTCAACCCAGATTCGCACGAATTGATACTAGCTTGGAGGGTGGTCGAATGGGTGGGATTTTGCAATTGTGGGTGCCAAAATTTTGCTGCAATTCCAAGCTTGGCACCCGCGTGTATGGTGCAGATGAGAGGAAGAAGAAGAAGAACAAAGAGGTGAGGAGAGAGAGTCTGTCGGGGGGTCGCGGGCAGGCGGAGAGAAAAGGAGGAGCACGTGCGAAATTACAAGTCTACCTCTCCATACTCTCTTTCATTTATTTTGATCTAAGCTGTTCAATCATTGGTGCCTTTAGCCTAATTTGTATCCTGGAATCTAAAACCAAATCGATAATATAATGTTTCATCGATTTTTCGATCCCAAATATGACAAGGTTCAATTTAATAATCGACAAACTACTTCTAAGGTTGACAACCTAATCGTATTCGGGTTCCTAATCGATTTAGTACTCGTTTAATAGCCGTTAATAACGCTTATTAAAAATCATTGAAAGATTTTCAAAACTAATAATAATATTAATAATAATAATAACGGTGACAATAACATCCTTTTTAATAAAATTAACGCTCACATAGGCACTTAGAGAAAAATTTTAGCTCATATCGCTAATAAGGTATGGTTTCCATAGCACAAAAAGGCATTACGAACAACTTAACGGAATATAAAGTATGCGGGTATTACACTCACCACCCCTTAAAAGAATTTCATCCTCGAAATTGCTTACTTATTAGAAATAACGGGGGCTCGATAACAACACAATCCCTGAAGGTAAGATTGATATGATGATTAGTTCTTAAAGGATAGACATAAGGAGTTGGGTATCCATTTCGTCAGGCTTACTGGCTAGCTTCTTTGCAAATCACGGGTTTACAAACGACTGAGTAGCGTTAGAAATCAACTAAATTGCGAGCATAAAGATGTTTAATAGGAGGAGGACCTGGTACTGCCTTAGTGGACTCTCCTTTCAATCAGAATGTTCGCCTCCCGCTTGAGGTTTCTTACGATCTTTATTGTTTCCTGGGGAAAGACTAGCTGGAGGGCGACCTTGTTATGCCGTTGGGTTGATTCCCATTCTAAATCTCTAAATATTACCCTGATTATTTCACGTGGCCCTTGGGCAATTAGCGGCTCTGCAACCCATATCACCACATTCAAAACATGAGCCCGTAAAACTTCTGCATGGGCCAGGTTGCTGACGTCCACACTGGCCATAGGTCTTCCTTGGCTTCCATTGGATGGCTTGCTTTCCCTTATCCTATTTCATCCCATGTTTAAACCTCCTGAAGTTTCTGTTTCCTTGAGAATTGGATCCTCCAGGGCCAAATTCCTCCTTTACTTGGTCTTTCTCTCTATTCTCAATCTCAGTTTCGCTCATGATGCGGGCTATTTTCACGGCCTTCTGATACATTTCTTGGAAACTGTCATAAGTATATCATGCTATTATCTATTTCACTTCGCCTCTTAATCCCTGTTCGAAGTGGTCCATTCTCATTTCTTCGGTGGCCACTTGATTTGGTGCAATTCGGCTCAGCTCATTAAACTTCGCCACGCATTCTATTATGCTCATTTCTCCTTGCTTCAAGCATAAGAACTCCCGTTCCTTAACTCTTCTTATGTCTCGAGGGTAATATTGTGCATCCATTAAGGTTTTCAGTTGGTTCTAGGTTAACACAGGTTTACCTACCCTAGGTTTCACTGTCCCTCACCTGAACTCAACTTCTTTTTCAAATTGATAGGTGGCTAGGTGCCCTTGAACCTCTCTGGGCAGCCCATGATCTTAAATAAGTCTTCCATTTTTGTCATCCCAGCCTCATATTGCGAAGCCAATGTCCTCATCGATATCTTCGTTGCCTTGTATGATCAATCCAAGTATTTAAACTTCTTAATCTTCGGTATCATCACATCAATGGTGACTTCCTCCCGTGCCTCTTCATTCTTTTCACTTGACTGACATTCCAAGTACTCAATCTAAAACCTTTAGACTTCAGAATACGTCTCTACTTTTCTAATATATTGTTAGGTTCCTTCGAGTGTCTCTCTATTAAGACAATATAGGTAGCAAGCAACATAAACCATGGTATTTCATCCTACATGTCATTTGTGAACTCATCCGAGACTATTAAAAAAGGGCTTAAAGCTAATCCTTGTTATAACCTAATATCAACAAGGAAGTCCTTTAGGTCTCTTCCTAGCATCCTAATCCTTAGTCTTCGCTCCCTCAATCATATCTTCAATAAACATAATAAAAAAGTAAATAATTCTTTCTTCAACAATTCCAACGCACTTCTCAAAGCACCCTATCACAAGTCTTCTCAATATAAATGAATACCATATGCAAATCCTTTTCTTCTACCCCTCTAAAATTTCATAAGTCATCTTATAAGATTCACCGTTTCTGTAATTGATCTTCTTACAATGAAACCAAACCGCTTCACAAAAATTAAAGTTCCCGCCTCCTCAATCTTTTCCCTATCATCCATTGCATGTCAGAATATAACTGCATTCCATACGGCCCACCAGAGAGGTAGATAAACACGATCGACGATGTGGAAAACTATCCTATGCTACCACTAAGATGGTAAGGGAAGAACCGGAATATACATACATATTATAAAGTATATACTTGTTAATACAAGTAATACCAGGCAAGACACGATCACATAGGCACATAAGTCATGTATCTTCACATAGCACATGCCTATTATGCTATCTAAATGCATAATGCAAACCTATGGCTCTGATACCACCTGATGTAATGCCCCCAAGCTGAGGAGAGTCACACCGCCAAGACTTCCTAGAGGGAAATCCTTAAGGCTCTTGAAGATCGAGGGTTTGGATTAGCATTTAGATAATCATTCTAAAACAAAACTGCCAGAGTTTTCCCTATTTTAGCAACATTTTAGGAATTTAGCTCAACTAAGGATACCTGTAAACTGGTAATAAGGTATAACATATGCTAAAATAACCCAAGTTCATTGCCTTGGGCCACTCGCCTGGATCACTAATAATCAAACAACTAAAACAATGGTTAGAATGCTACATATACAGGTACAGAGCCGGCTACACGCTTTCACATATAACAATAAACTTAAAAATTTACAACGTGGTAGGCATCAGACACTTTGCAAAGCTGGCAGAGACTTCTGAGGGGTCCACATCAAAACAACTTCAAAGGATCTCTTATACCTGTTCAAATTGAACCTGGAAAAAAAGGGAATAATAAAGGGATGAGCAACCACATGCTCAATGAGAATTTTCCTACTCCTTAAAACCCAAAACAGTTGCAGGCAATAATACTAATAGTAGTCACATATCACGCATTCATACTTTATTATCATATTAGCCAATCAAAATTCCCAAGGAAAGGTTCACCACCCTTAAAAGTTCATTTCAATCCCCTCAACTCGTTTCTAGGTCCTAAATAGCCACGCTTACTTACTAACAAATAGTTAGGCACATAATCAAACAAGCGAGAAGGATTGAGTTTGAAGCTTTCAAATATACTTTTGAAAACGCAGTGACTCCTTATATATTCCAAGATTGGTTCATAATTCACGCCAACTTCTTTAAGGCTTATAATTCTTTCTAAAAGTACTCAAAACATCTAAACTGGTAAGGAAGACTTGGCAGGTAACACTCTTTCATCGAATATACACATTGAAAAGCTTGAATGTACGATGCATAACTAAGATGTAACTATACTTCATTTGACTATACTTGGAAATTCTTTTATAAAGATGAGCAGGAGGAGCACATTTGAAAGCTTTATTTCTTTTCTCAAAAACGCTTTACTTGGCCTCTTGACGCGCGTATTTCTTTAAAAGAACTTCTTTTCTTTTCTGAACTACTTAGAATGGCAAAAAGCCAAATCTCCTTTTTATCAGGAACTTACTTATAATATAAAAACATCTTGTTGTGCTGGCTAGGGGAGGTCAACACCACCTTAAGTGAGATCGTCACTCTTAATCTACGTGATCCCTGGGGTATACGTACTTAACTTTTGGCCAAAACGCATCTTAGTAGAGCAACTCTAACCTCGATACTGTCCTCTGTGGGGAAACAGCTCACACCAGAATAATCATATCCTGAGTCCAGTCCCCCTCAAGGTTTTCTTATGCGTCACACATTAGGGAACAGCTCACACCAAGATAATCATATCTTAAGTCCAGCTCCCGGGAACAGCTCACGCCATCTTTGCGTCCAGCTCCCAACATTACCTGAGGAGGAAACAGCTCACGTCATCTTTGCGTCCAGTTCCCACCCTCAGGGCCTGGCCACTTGCCTAGCATTTTCTTAGCCTTCAAAATCGCATTACATTTCTCTTTTTTAGATGCTTACTTTGCTAAAATCTTACTTTTAAACAAAACGACCATAACATTTCGAAATGTTTATAGTTCATTCGTTTTTGGCTTAAAAACTTCTTATAAACGGAATAAGTTTGCTAACTCGTAAATCGACTTCGTAAATAACTTAAAAGCTTCTCATAAACGTAATAAGTTTGCTAACATGTAAATCAACTCCGTAAATAACTTAAAAGCTTCTTATGGACGTAAAACATTTACTAAATGTAACACGACTTAGTTTCTAACTTAAATGCTTCGTATAAATGTAATATGTTTGTTAAATCGTAAGACGGCTTCGTTTCTAGCTTGAAAGCTTCGTATAACGTAATAAGGTTGCTAAATCGTAAACGACTTCGTTTTCAACTTAAAAGTTTTGTATAAACGTAATAAGTTTGCTGAATCGTAAAACGTCTTTGTTTCTAACTTGAAAGCTTCGTATAAATGTAATACGGTTGCTAAGTCATAACACAACTTCGTTTCTAACTTGAAAGCTTTGTATAAACGTAAAAGGTTGCTAAATTGAAAAACGACTTCGTTTCTAACTTGAAAGCTTCGTATAAATGTAATAAGGTTGCTAAATCATAAAACCACTTTGTTTTCAACTTAAAAGCTTCATATAAGCATAATAAGTTTGCAAAATTGTAAAACGACTTTGTTTCTAACTTGAAAGCTTCATACAAACGTAACAAGGTTGCTAAATCATAAAACGACTTTGTTTTCAACTTAAACGCTTCGTATAAACGTAATAAGTTTGCTAAATCGTAAAATGGCTTTCTTTTTGATTTGAAAGCTTCGTATAAACGTAATAAGGTTGTTAAATCATAGCACGACTTCGTTTCTAACTTGAAAGCCTCGTATAAACGTAAATAGGTTGCCAAATCGTAAAACGATTTCGTTTTCAACATGAAAGCTTCGTATAAATGTAATAAGGTTGCTAAATCGTAAAACGACTTCGTTTCTAACTTGAAAGCTTCGTATAAATGTAAATAGGTTGCCAAATCGTAAAACGACTTTGTTTCTAACTTGAAAGTTTCGTATGAACGTAATAAAGTTGCTAAGTCGTCAAACGACTTCGTTTTCAACTTAAAAGCTTCGTATAAAGGTAATAAGTTTGCTAAAATGTAAAACGGCTTTATGTCTAACTTCAAAGCTTCGTATAAATGTAATAAGGCTGCTAAATCGTAAAACGATTTCGTTTTCAACTTAAAAGGTTCGTATAAAGGTAATAAGTTTTCTAAAACGTAAAACGACTTTATTTCTAACTTGAAAGCTTCGTACAAATGTAATAAGGTTGCTAAATCGTAACGTGACTTCATTTTCAACTTAAAAGCTTCGTATAAATATAATAAGTTTGTTAAATTGTAAAACGACTTTATTTCTAACTTGAAAGCTTCGTATAAACGTAATAAGGTTGCTAAATCATAACACGACTTTATTTCTAACGTGAGAGTTTCGTATAAACATAAATAGGTTGCTAAATTGTAAAACGACTTCGTTTCTAACTTGAAAGTTTCGTATAAACGTAATAAGTTTGCTAATTCATGAAAAAAAACCCATTTTGAACTCAAAATACTTAGTTAGCATCTAACTCAAATTAGATTCATATTAAAAACTTCAGTTGTCATTTCATAACTCCTTTCAATTCCTTTTAAAACTCAAGAAGGGGGAATAAATAAGCTAAAGGCTTAAAACATTTCCGAACTTGCTATTATCCAAAAACTTGAAGTTCTTGACTCGTTTATAAGGCAAATAAGATTCCTTTGTAAACTTTCAATGTAAACGTTTCTTAAAAACATAAGGCATTTACTAGCTCTCAACTCGAAACACAATGGAGACTTAAATAAGCAATTAGCATACAAGTTGGCTAAATTTCATAATTAGCACCTTAAGATGCCCTTTTCAGGTCGTTTAAATCCTTTTAAACTTAAGGAGAAGTCGTACACAAACCAAAGCCTTAAACGTTTTCAAATTCACTTTTAAACTTCCTAAACCTATCGACTGTTCGGTCGAGTCACTAACTGAGTAGTTTGACCATTTAGGATTTCTTATAGGCTACAAACATTTTCATAAACTTCTAGACAATTGGTAAGTACTTAAAGCATTCGAAATCATGAAAACATGCATTTAACAATCCTTCTTAAACATGTCTGAATTTCGAAGACTATTCACTTAATGTCACATAGCATATTGAGGGAAAAAGGGGGTTCACAACTAGCACATTTATGCACTTCAAAGCACAATTCGGCCGAATTCACTCAATAAGCCACACATGGCCTCGCAATTCACACAGTTGCGATAATCACAACCCAGGCTCCCTCCTCACACAACACTGACCACAAGGATCTGAAATTCTTCAATAGTTCCACCTCGAGCCATCTAACTACCAACTTGGTTTAATAGTATCGTAAATAAACCAATAATTCATAAAACCATCATATATAAGCATAGGATTCTCATCAATAGCCCAATATAGAAATTAAACGCAACTGTACTGATTTAGCGATAGTTTCTAAACTGAAAACCAACATGCTTTTCATCACAGTTGATGTCTACTGGGGGCAGAGCTAGTAGAGTTATAAGAGCTCTTTATAGGGGAGGTATTTGGCAAGCAGCTGGGGGGGCAGTAGTAGGGTCAGCGATAGCCATCGCCCATGTATGGCATGGCATGGCATGATGTCAAAGGCCTTGTTGCCATGGCTTCCATGCACCGAATCTTGGCGGGCGGATCACGGACCACCCCAGGGTCGGGGTTTGCCTCGGGAAGCGTGACTAGCATGAAAAATGTTGGATATTGATCGACGGATTGCGAGAATCATTGCTATGCTAGTTCCTACCTTCCGAGGCACCAGTGGTACTCCTGACGCCCGTCTTCGGTGGCATTCCCAGGCTTCTAGGATGTCATCACGGGTGGGGGCCTTGCCCCCTCACCCGAGAACGGTGATCACCCCCACATGGGCAGGGGTGATTATCGGTGAATTCCCGCGGCCCATCGTCCCTTCTTTCTTGACCTGGCCCCCTTGCTCCTTGACATCGTTTCTGTTGCTCGACATGCCTCGTCCCGGGGACAGACGGCGGACGCACTGGCTTGTGGGATTTAAGCAAAGGTGTGTTGCCTTCCACGTGCGGGTTGACTATCGCAAGCGCGGTGACAGGAGAGATGATGCGGGATGGGCTGGACACCCTGGTAGTGGAGGCCGATGATCGTTGAGTGAAGGCCTAGATGCTTGAGCTTGTAAGCCCCTCGCGCCCCTGCGGCCGAAGTACACTAATGCCTTAATTCGCCCGATTAACATTTTTAAATTTCAAAACGTGATACAAGGCTAATAAGCTGACAAGCCGACAATGCTAATGCGATAATCAAATTACTAATAATTTAGCGAATCTCCAAACTATCTAACCATTAATAATCCAATAGTAGTTGCACATGCAATTAACCCACAATTAACATCATGCTCGTAATTTCCTCGGTTTCAATTCTAAGTTCACCCAAACTGACTCCTAACCTCAAATCAACATGTGATAACTAAATTTAGTTAAATTCATTGAAAATAGTAGTAATTTAGGAGGAAAGGAATCCTCACCTCGAATCCGAGCTACGTGTTCGTTCGAAGGGCTGACCGGCTTAACTTTAGGGCTCGAACAACTTCAAAACTTTCGGCTCCAACTCACCCACGCTTGAACAGGACCCAAATCGCGCCCAAATTTCCAAAAATTTGAACCCTAAAATAGACCCAAACTCACTTACTGATTTGAGGTTGTATTGGGTGTTTGAAACCATCAATTTCTACCCTAATTTATAGAAAATTGAAGCAACTAAGGCCTGAATTACATGGCCATACCTGGGCCACACGTTTGAGCTTCAATTCGATACCCAAACTGCCTGAAACGTGGTTGATTTCGCTCTAAATTTCAGCCCAGATTTGCACGAATTGATACTAGCTTAGAGGGTGGTCGAATGGGTGGGGTTTTGCAGTTGTGGGTGATGAAATTTTGCTGTAATTCCAAGCTTGGCACCCGCGTGTATGGTGGAGATGAGAGGAGAAAGAAGAAGAATAGAGAGGTGAGGAGAGAGAGTCTGTCGGGGGGTCAAGGGCAGGTGGGCAGAAAAGGAGGAACATGCATGAAATTACGAGTCTACCCCTCCCTACTCTCTTTCATTTATTTTGATCCAAGCTATTCAATCGGTTGTGCCGTTAGCCTAATTTGCATCCTGGACTCTAAAACCAAATTGATAATATAATATTTCATCGATTTTTCGATCCCAAATATGATAAGGTTCGATTTAATAATCGACGAACTACTTCTAAGTTTGACAACCTAATCATATTCGAGTTCATAATCGATTTAGTACTCATTTAATAGCCGTTAATAACGCTTATTAAAAATCATCGAAAGATTTTCAAAACTAATAATAATATTAATAATAATAATGGTGACAATGACATCCTTTTTAATAAAATTAACACTCACGTAGGCACTTAGAAAATAATATTAGCTCATATCACTAATAAAATACGGTTTTCATAGCGCAAAAAGGCATTACGAATAATTTAACAGAATATAAAGTACACGGGTATTACAATGTATTTGACTAAATTTTTTTTAAAAAGGAAAAACTATTGATTATCCTATAAATTTTGTGTAAATGATAGGTATAAAAAATTTAGCAGGATTTATCTTGTTTTAATATATAGATATAGATTTAATATTTACTACTTCTTATCATTTATTCATAATTGAATTGCACTGCTTTTTCTCCTTTACTACAAAAAATAATCATTGAAATTTGAACATGTTCTTGGGATTGCTTATAGGGATTTCATAATTGCGCTTATCATAGTTAAATGTGTGAATTTCTTTTTCTATAATTTTCTATTGGAATTGATACATTAATATTCCATAAATAATACACAAATAAGTAGTGCACAACTTTATTGTCAGTTACCTATATTATTCCCTGCTAGATACACAAATAATACCGTTGTGAGTGTTTCCTCCTCCCATTACTCTGAAGTGTGCCAATTTTCTTCCCCACTTTGTTTAGATTTCAGTTGTCACAATTTATGAAATTCAAGTGCGCAATTGTAAGTTTTAGTTCATATCTGTGTTGAATTGCTGAAATTTGTGTCTAATGGGTTCTGTAAATTGCTTCCTCCACCCTCATTGAAATTTAGGGTTCAATTTTGGAAATTTTTTAGATGTGAGTGATTGGTGATTTTTGGTTGCTCAAGTTTGAATTTATTTTTGGTTGGTGAAATTTGTGTGAATTGAAATGTAGTTCTAGGTGTTTGTGAGTAGAAATGCATTGTAGTGTTGTAATTTATATTTAAATGAAAGAATTTGTGTAAGTAGAAGCAGAAAATTTTGTAAACTAGTATGCTTTAATAATTAGGATTGTTGAATTTAGATTATGTATTTCATTGAGTTAGTTGGCATAAACTTGTTGAAGAGGTATGTTATATGTAAATATTTTGTGAACTTTTTGTGTGAATGTTAGGATTAGAATTAGTTAGAGTAATGACAAATAAATTTGTGTTAATTGAAATTGTGAATAGAAATTGTGAATATTTATGTGATATTAGAATATGCAGTTAGTGAAGCATGTTGTTTGAAGAAGCCTAATGTAACTTAGTTTATACGTTGATATATTTATTACGGGATCTTATGGACTCTAAACTAAAATGTTATATTTAATTTCATCTATTTATATTTTTGTAGGTTGGCTAATGTTTGATAACTAAAATATATGTAACAGTTGAGCAGTGTTTGACGATTATAAGTGCATAAATAAAATTAAGAGTAATTCAATAACTTACATAAATATTGTTGTTTGAGCAGAATATGAATAATCCTTTGCATCATTGGTCGATGTATAATACATTATTGCCTAATCGTAATAGATATATGCAACAATTTCTAAATAGAGTTAATCAATTTGATGAATTTGCACGTAGGCATTTAGAGTTTCAAGGGGGGGAAGTATAGATGTCCATGTGCTAAATGCAAAAATAGAGTGTACTTAACACTCGAAGAGGTAAAGTTGCCTCTTATGTGTAAGGGTTTTGTAAAAGGGTAATGGTATTGGATAAGTCACGGAGAAGTAGAGCCTCAACAATATAATTTTGACTATTCTACTACTTAAGTACCCCAAGTTAGCGGTTCAAGTCACATTAATCATTACTACAATGAATCCTACATAGATCGTATAGAGTACATGGTTAATGATGCCATATTAGCAAAGCAAAATACAAGGGATGAAGAAGCAAGCAGTTGTTTAGAACTGTTGTATAACATGGTTCAAGTTACTCAACAAACACTGTGAGCTTTCTGCTGTTGTTGGACTGTTGAGCATCAAGTTTAATTATAACATGTCCCAAGACTATTTCAATAAAGTTGTTTAATTAATGAAAAAAATGTTCCCTTTAACAATTGCATGCCAAACAGCTATGACCAGACAAAGAAAGTTGTTAAAGATCTTTGTAACGTGTGATACACATAGACTTGCGGCAAAGGTTGCATGTTCTTCTTTAAAGAGGACTTAAACCTCAATGGTTGCATGTTTTGTGGGTGTTCGACATGGAAGAGGCAAAGGTCACACTAAACAAATCAAAACCTGCTACCATACGTGAGGATACATTATTTGCTGTTGAAACCTCAGCTTTAAAGGTTGTATGCATCAAGAAGTACTACAGAACATATGAGATGGCGCTATGAACATTGGCACAAGGATGTTGTTTTATGTCATCGATTAGATGGGGCAACATGGAAGCATTTCAATAATAGGTACCCTAATTTTGCTGCAGAGCCTCAAAATATGAAGCTTGACTTATGTGCTGATGGATTTAATCTCTACACTTTATCTTCAAGATCTTATTCCATTTGGCCGATAGTGGTTACACCTTATAACCTTTCTGTAGAATTATGTATGGTCACGCCATTTATGTTCCTAACTCGTGTAATCCTCGGCCTTAAATTTCAAGAAAAAAATGGATAAATATTTACAACCCCTTATTGATGAGTTAAAGGAACTATAGGATGTTAGAATTGAAATGTATGACATTTCTGCAGGTCAGACTTTCTAATTGAAAGTTGTGCTTATGTGGACCATCAATGACGTCCTGGCACACGGAATGGTACCCGGGTGGAGTATTGATGGTCAATAGGCATGTCTAATATGTATGAAACAACAAAAAGCTATGAAACTAAAGAATAGAGGTAAATTCTCAAGGTTTGATTTTCGCGGGTGTTTCTCGACAAGGAACATACATTTAGATAAGCAGAATTGCAATTTACGGGGTTCTCCTCACCGCTTATTTGGGGACCAAAAATTATGTTGAGGGAAGCACCACCAAATGGTAACCACAGAGGGTGACTTGCAAATATCAGGGTTTAAGAAAAATGTGCATAACTAGACAAGGAAGAGCATATTCTAGAAGTTGCCTTATTTGTAAGCCTAGTTAATTTGCCATAACTCATATGTGGTGCACATAGAAAACAACTTCTTCGACAACATCATTCACACTAGTATGGATGTTCATGGAAAACAAAGGACAATATCAAATTAAGGATGGATGTTACAGATAAATGTGATAGCAAAGAACTACATTTGGAGCGAGGATCTAATGATAAAATGGTTAAACCAAAAGCGCGTTTGTTCTTCCTATGAATGAAAGAAGAAAGTTGTGTGAATAGGTCAAGGGACTTTAAATGCTTGATGGATATTGCTCCAATTTGAAGAATATTGTGGACCCTAATGATGTAATTAACAATATAAAAGTTTATAATTGTCATGTGTTCATGGAGACTATTTTACCCACTGCATTTGGTGTTTTTTCAGATAACGTGTTGAAATCATTCGTTCAGATAAGTCAGCTTTTTAAGAACTTATGCTCAACAACACTATAAGGGGGTATGCCTAAGAAAATGCATTGAAACATTCCCATTACTTTATGTAAGTTAGAAATTGTATTTCCTCTATGCTTCTTCAATCTAATGGACACTTGCCAACACAGTTGGAAGAAGAGGGATGACTTGGTGGTCTTATACTGTACCATTGGATGTATCCATTTGAGAGATAAAATAGATTGTATTTAATGAAAATAGATTTAACAAACTAAACTATGAAATCAATTACAAGTAATACTGAACATGCATTTTGTTAAATA
>JAKOGI010002179.1:130000-134023 GCA_029747015.1 Carnegiea gigantea
TGCATACGGCATCGCTGGTCCAACTATCATACGATAAACTCTGCCTTTTAAACTGACAGGCATCCTTTTATCACATAGCACGCCTGAAGCATACTTTCATTTTTGCCAACCCACTTTTATACGCTGGTTAATATCTTCATTAATATCCCCATTCTATTGAGTGATCGAGCCTAGATATTTAAACTTCTCGACCTTCGGTATCACCATCCCATCAATGGCGACTTCTCCTCCTACATCTTCCCTTTCACTGAAACAACAATGTCGGTATTTAGTTTTGGATCTACTTACTCTAAAACCTCTAGATTCCAGTGTAAGTCTCCATCGCTCCAACTTGTCATTAACTGCCTGTCTGGACTCATCAACAAGAACAATGTCATCTGTGAACAACATACACCATGGTAGCTCATCTTGAATCCTATTTGTAAGTTCATCCATAACTAGAGTAAAAAGAAAAGGGCCCTGGTGTAGTCCCATACCAACAAAGAAGTCATAGGTAGTTCCTCCTAGCGTCCTAACACTCGTCCTATCTCCCTCGTACATATCCTTAATAAGTTGAATATACACCCGGGACACTCCTTTCTTTTCCAAGCAACTCCATAACACTTCACGCAGAAATCTATCATAGGCTTTCTCCAAGTTGATGAACACCATATAAAGATCTACCTTTCTATCTCTGTACAAACCCATGAGCCTTTTAAAGAGGCAAATCGCCTCTATGGTTGACCTGCTAGGCATAAAATCAAATTGGTTCTCCAATATCGAAATATCCTTCCATAAGCTTCTCTCAATCACCCTCTCTCACAACTTCATAGTGTGATTGAGCAACTTTATACCCCTGTAATTATTACAGTCCTGAATATCACCTTTGCTCTTGTACAATAGGATGACTGTACTAAACATCCATTCTTTGGGCATCTTAGCCGTCCTACAAATAACATTGAAAAGCTGTGCTAGCCATTCTAATCTCGCTTCACCGAAATACTTCCACACTTCCATCGGAATCTGGTCTGGTCCCTCTACCTTCCTATTGGCCATCTTCCTTAGGGTATCTCTAATCTCATCCTTGCTAAAAGGTTCGCACAAATGAGGATCAGGATGCCTCTCACTACTTTCTGTTTCCCTACTTCGAAAAACTTCCGTCACTTCCCCATTGAGGAGTTTGGAAAAGTATCTTTGCCATATCTCATTGATCTCTACATCCTCAGACAACACCTTACCATTTTCATCTTTGATGCACCTCACTACACCCAAGTACCTAGTTCATCTTTCCCTAGCCCTTGCCAGTTTAAAGACTTCTCACCTCCCTTGGTCTCTAGTTACTTTTTTTGCTGCTTTATATCTAACTCTACTACTCTCTTTCTCTTCATCTGTTCCACTGTTCATGAAAACAGCGTATGCCTCTTTTTTTCCCTTGACTTTCTCCTTTACCTCCTCGTTCCACCACCAGGCTCCCTTCATTTTGTTACAACCTCTCCTTGATGTCTCTAGGATTTCCTTAGCTAACTTTCAAATACATTCTACCATTATCTCCCACATTGTGTCTGCATCCTCTGCCTGTCGCCAAGCTCCTTCTTCAGTAATCCTCTCTGATAATTTGATAGCGTTCTCCTTAGTAAGCTTTCACCACTTAACTGTAGGGTGCCTAACACTTCTTTTCTTCCACTTTGAACATTTAAGCTTCACATCCAACACAAGCAACTTATGCTGAGTTCCTAAATGCTCACTGGGTATCACCTTATAGTCCCTATAAAACCTCTGATTGTCCGCCTTAATCAGGAAGTAATCAATTTGAGTCTTCGTGAAACCACTCTTGAAGGTCACCAAGTGGTCCTCCTTCTTCTCAAAATAGGAGTTTACCACTAATAATTCATAGGCAATCGCAAAATCCAAAGCAGAGACTCCTCCATCGTTTCTCTCTCCATAGCCGAAACCTCCGTGAACCGTATCATACCCATCTGATTCGACACCAACATGGCCATTAAAGCAGTCTCCTACGAAAAGTTTCTCGCTCCGAGGTACGTCCCGAATTGGCAAATCCAAATCCTCCCAAAATTACTTCTTAATATCATATGCTAAACCTATTTGAGGTGCATAAATACTAAGTACATTTATGACTTCTAATCCCACCACTACCTTAATGATTATAATTCGATCACTCTTACGCCTTATTTCAACAACAAAGTCAACCAATTCTTTATCAACCAAAATACAAACTCCATTCTTAGCCTTGTTAGACCCTAGATACCACAACTTATACCCATCAACTTCTCTAGCTTTAGCCCCCACCCACTTAGTCTCTTAAACGCAAGCTATGTTAATCCTACGTCTATGCAAAGACTTAACTAATTCTATCGACTTACCAGTAAGTGACCCAATATTCCAAGATGCTAGGCGCCTTCTGCAACCCTATGCCTCCCCTAACCCTATTTCCCCGCGGAGGACTGGCTGAAGGTACTACATTGCTCACCACTAGCTTAGGCTGCCAACGGTAGCCGTAAAAGTAATAGTAAAAACAGTAATCGAGTATACACAATTAAGATGGTTAGCTGATTCTAATGCCAATAACAAGCAATGGTGATAATAATAATAATAATAATAATAATAATAATAACAACAACAACAACAACAACAACAACAACAACAATAGGAGGAGGAGGAGGAGTAGTAGTAGTAGTAATAATAATAATAATAATAATAATAATAATAATAATTCAATGGGATAACAACTACCAATAAACCTAAACAAATAAAGTTAAAGGCCAACTAAGTGACAAAAATAAACAACAGTAACCAAGAACTAATACTCTAAATCCAACAAGAGCCAGAAGCAATACTTAGCAAAAGTAATAAAGAGGGAACTAAACTAGTAAAATTAGCAGTGATATCAGAATTGAAAAACGTAAAATAACTAAATGGAATGAATAATGCAATGACTAGAATAACTTCTGGCCAAAAGGAAACCAGGACAAAGATACCTACAATCCGTTCGCCCGTTGGGGCAGAGGGACCGACCTGCCGGCGAGATACCAATGGCAGTGCTCCTGGTAAGGACCGAAGCTACAAATTCGCCGAAGCTAAGGATTGCCCTTACAGCTGTTTCAACTGCCAGCAGTCAGCACTCAGTAAGGGCAGAGGAGATGGTGAGGGGGAGAGGGAGAGGGAGCGAGCTATATCTCAAAATTGATAATCCTAAGTACAGCATTCGAATTCTGGGAACAAAAATCAGAGCCCCAAAAGTAGATCGAAAATAGCCAACAAATTCAATCACATAGAAGTATGAAATCTAAAGCAGAATTTTCCACCAAAATAAGGCAATTAACAACTCGGTAGCTAAAGAAAGGGAGAAAGAAAAGAAATTCAGAAAAATTTGTAGCACTTACAGAAAGAACAAACTCAAAGCCCTCAAAAATTCCTTGCCATTCAAATGGTTTGACCATCAAAAATAACACCAACACACTTGAGAAGATGAGCTGAGTCACTGCCGTTGACTCCTCCGGCAAGATTGGCCAATGAGCCCGTACTAGGCATGGCTCACCGTCGCCGGTGATGGCAATGAAACTGTCATCGAAGCACCAATGAGCCCAACTCTCCCGAGAGCTCTTGTCGGTGGTGACGGCGAGCAGTTTGAAAGTACAGACTGCCGACCGATGATGGCGGCGGCGAGCTGCCGACCAGGTCCTGGTTGCACCAACCAGTCAGTGACCGTTCTGACTTGAGGCAAAGCGAAGAATTTGAGGCTAATTAGTTCACAAATTCGATGCCAGTTCACTGCCATAGAGTCAAACAGAGTGCGAATGCGTGAAGAGGAGCGAGTGAGCGAAGGCGACACCACCAAGACGGAACAACAAGTCTGCGTTGCTTGGAACTGAGCGAAGGTTGATGAAGGAGATGTGGGTGATGAATGAGATAAGCGTGGAATAGATGTGAAGAAGGAATGCGAATGAAGAAGATAAACAGGCATATATATATATATATATACATATATATATATATATATATATAGATATATAGATATATAGATAT